>JARFXV010000735.1:1852500-2102500 GCA_031761425.1 Cosmopolites sordidus | reverse complement strand
ATGACGTATAAGATGGCTCTACATTAACATCCTCACTATCTCACCCAATTTAGAGGGTTTTTACTTACTTTAAATTCTGACATGGTTTTTATAATTCTGGATGTCTTTGCTGAATCATAAACCTTAATAAAATCTATAAACAGTTCCGTTGTAGGAATTTTATACTCATAATACGTTCTTAATGCTTCTTTCATGACAAAAGCTTGATCGGTGGTTTCTCTGCCTTTTTTTTTGTTCTTGAGTTAATCGACATTTAATATGTGTTCTCTTTTAAACCTTAAAATCCTTTTAAAACCTATTTTCGTCATAATTGTTTGTTCCATTCGTTATAGTTGAATCTGGTCTGGTAGCATAACCGAAGTTCATAACCATTCACACTCCCATTACGTTTACTCATCATTCTCTCGAATTGTTTTTTAATATTTTGCAGGAAAACCACTTTAGCTTTAGACATTTTCGGTCAACAGTCAGTTACAAATCATTTCCTGATGATCATTTATATTATGATCTAATTAGCTTGAATTATCTCCTGATGATATTGACGTGGTTAGCGAAACGCTGGTAGAGACGTTAACAACATGTAATTTAGTGTTTAGTGGTACATCTCTTTGTGTTCAGTGTTTATTATTTGAACAGCATACAAAAGTTTTAAAATCATTGAGCGAAGTGTATCCAGCTAAAAGGAGACTACGCTGAAAAATAAATCAATTTTTCAACTTTTCTTCCTACCCTCGTCTAATAGATATTGTACTCGCATTTCTTCTCATATCGAGAGAATAATATCTAGTTCGCTATTTTCTAACGTCACCTAACGTCATATTAATCAGTGTCACTTCTAAATAGACCAAACGATACATTAAACAAAACAAATGATGATATTCCAACTTGAAATATTTTCCATTATTTTCTCTACTATTTTTCTCTCGTGCCTCCTTTTCCTTCCCTATTTTTACAGTTCCATAAATCTCGTTGTCGTTTTTCGCGATCCATGCGTTCGTATGCCCAATTCCTTATCTTCATTCCTTCGTCGAGGAGCACGCCGTTCACGGTCCAGGTCCGGGATGCAGCACCGTCACGATTTGCCTCCGCGATGCGCCTCTTTTTCTTCTTCTTTTTTTTTCGTTCATTCGGCAATAGCTCGCGCAATATTTAATGTATTTATTCGGTCGGGGTAGAATCAGCCCATTCGGTGGCTGAAAACTGGGTGGTCTGCGGATAGATTTGACATATACGACGTACTGCATTCAAAATTAAAACAGTTTAGTTTAAACTCAGCTTTCATTTTAGGTTTTGCGTCATCCCCAAGAAGAAACCATTCATCCTTTCTATATTATTACTATTTCTCTATGTTTTATATTAAATGTGTTTTTTGAGAAGATCAAAGATTTCCAAGGTACGCTATTTCACAAAAATGTATATATATATATATATATATATATATATATATATATATATATATATATATATATATATATATATATATATATATATATATATATCATCTTCAGCCCGTGTCGATTCACTGCAGGATGAAGGCCTCTTCAGCATGTTTCCAACTTTTACGGTCCTGGGCTTACCTCTGCCACCACTCTGGTCCAATATACTTAACTATGTCATCAATCCATCGTACTTTCGGTCTTCTTCGCTGACGTTTACGATCAAGCGGTATCCACTCCAGGATTGCCTTGGTCCATCTGTCATCCACCTCAATATATGGCCTGCCCATCTCCATTTCAATCGCTTTACTCTTCCAATGATGTCACAGACTTTCGTTTGTTCCCTGATCCATGCGCAGGACTTTCAGGTTGCACCATTGATTTTTACACCATCCTGTACCCAATCCAGTTTATGGAATACTTCTTCAAGGCCAGCCGAGAAAATAATAGGAGATATTGAGTCACCCTGCCGTACACCTCGTTCTACAGTAATTCCCACTTCAAGATCATCAAGGTGAATTATTGCTGTAGCTCCATCATATATCGATCCTAATAGGTTTACATATGATTTATCTACCCCTTGGCTAAGCAGTGCATCCATTATTGCATGCTTTGAGAAGGAGTCAAATGCTTTTTCGTAGTCGATAAAAGCCAAGCACAGTGGCATGGTGTATTCGTTGTGCCTTTCGTTGAATCCACTTCTGAATCCTGCGTGTTCTCTTGGTTTTGCATTATTCAGTTTTTTTAATATTTTTTTTAGAAATTATCTTAGTGAAAACTTTGTACATTACTGATAGGAGGCTTATTGGATGGTAGTTCTTTAAATCTTCCTGTGCTCCCTTTTTATGTAAAAGGGTCACTTCTGCATTTTTCCATAAGTCAGGTACTTTTTGTTCTTTGAGGCATTTTGAGTATAATTTTGCCAGTGTTTTATGTAACGTCCGACCACCAGCTTTTAGCATTTCGAGAGATACACTGTCCTTATCTGGAGCCTTACCGTTTTTCATCGATTCTATAGCATTTGTTACTTTCCCCACTAGGATATTTGGCATTTGTTCTTCCGTGGGTATTGTTGTCTTTGATTGGTTCTGATCTTCATATTAGTGGGAATAAAATTTTCTGACAACCTGTAACACTTGCGTACGCGCCCCGCATGCTGTGCCATCTTCATGCCTTAAGGCATATATTCTTTTGTATCTTAGCTTCAGTTTAGCCTTGTTAATTTCTTTGTTTTCTTCCTTGGTTTTTTGCACTAGCTGCATGTTGAATCGGCGCGTGTCCTCTCTGATATATATGGAAAAAATCTGAAAAACATCAGTTATTATTTCACTACTACCTGCATTAAATTAAAAAAATATTAACCTAATGTTTGCCTTCCTTCACACTTTACGAAAAATCGAAATATCTCTTGACATGTCAGAGATATCGATTTCGGGTTTTCACTGGATGATTCCTCTTTAAATTACCTTTCTAGTCATGTAATAAAAGCTGTAGCATATTAAGACCAATTTTTAACTTAATATTACGGTAAAAATTAAAACTAACTGATTTTTTCAGAAAAATCGAAATATCTCTTGACATGTCAGAGATATCGATTTCGGGTTTTCACTGGATGATACCTCTTTAAATTACCTTTCTAACCATGTAATAAAAGCTGTACCATTCCATTTGAAAAAACTGAACAAAACTTCAAAAAAGCTATTGTTGAATATAACGCCACCTCGCGGTTTCATTTATAAACTAAATAATTTATCTCCCAGATTATCTGATTGTCTCAGCAATTGCCTTTTAAATGAATCCAAATTGAGGAAAATCGGTTTAAGCAAACGGACATTAGACGACTTTTTATCTAAATAGGCAAAACTCCCCCCCACTTCTTTATTCGCGAAGTTACGACAAAATGTCATAAAACAAAGTTGTAGGAGACAGTTTGCTAATTATAACTGAGAATTTTTCTTACTCGGTTAACACTTGAAAATATACAAAAAAATTATTTTTAAAAATGTTTAGTTCGTTACGCCCTCTTGCGGTCGTTTTAGAAGCTTAAAAATATTTTTGGTGAATTTCTCACGGTCAGTTTTAGTGTAATATTTTTTTCGCAGAACATCATCTTCAAACGGGTCACAAAATAGATTTCGACAAGGCTAAAGTAATCGCACCTATATATTCCTACAAACCCCGCATAATTCGTGAAACAATTGAGATCGAAAAACGCCCAGACTGCTTAAACAAGAGGGACGACGGTCTTAGAATTCCAAATACATGGAAACCGCTTATTTCCAAATTGCCCATCCGAAACCCTTCTAGTCAAACGTCCGCCTCCCGTCTCACTCCCGCCCCTTAACCGAGCGCCCCACCTACAACCTCACCTATTAATACAGAGGTCGCGCCGTCCACGTTCTTTTCAGGTTGTGAACTCTGGGGAGTAGGCAAGTTGAGACCTAGGAGTAAATCAACCAGATTCCCTTGAAAATGGCTTCAAAGTGGAGGCCGAAACGTCGAGATTTTATAAATCTAAAACGCGGTTCTACCCGAGAACCTAGTAATTCCTAGTAAAGAATCGAACGTCATTACAGTCGTAGAGAGGTATTTTGTAGAAATGACTTCGGGGAATCTTCAATCAGGAATCCTTCAATCAAAAAATCACTTCAGAGAATGGATAGTATTAGGAAAGCATTAAACAAAGTGACGATTATATCGAAAAATAAAATAAAACTCTGAAAATTGGAATTCGTTTTTTTTATTGCTGGGCGAGATACTTTTTGATATACCCTGGTAATAAAAAGTATATTTTATTAACAAAACTATTGTAATGTTTTTTAACTGGTTTTTTAAACCGTATTTTATCTTTCGTCTTCGGTTTATTTAGAATACGTCTGTATTTTTAAAATTTTACAATATTATAAAATATGTGTCTATTAAAAATTTGTTTTCAAGAAAATATTTTATAAACGGACTGAGAATATACGAAAGCTATGTGGTCATTACGGAAACAAGTGAGGTGTTTTAGATAATAGTTTCAGTGGTTTCGTGCACATCTTACGACATTACCAGCCTTTTATTGTAACAAGGGTTTTAGGTTCGTTTACGATTATTTTTATTTATGATGGGCAGACATTTTTGCTACGCTCCCAAGAGAGAGCGTTAGATATATTAGACAGTGGTGGCGTTTAAAGTTTTTTGAAAATTCTGAAGATATGAATGTGATGTAGATTTTATTATTATTAATACGAGGGTTGTTATTTATTTATCCGGAATAATAAATAAAGACAAATATTTATCGTTGAACATGATTTTATTAGTTTTCAAAATATTATCCGCGGGGATCGATACACGTTTGAACCAATTTTCATAGCACTTTTCCTATTCAGATTGAGGTATCTCCAAAACGTACAAGTAGTTTATTCTTTACGAACGGGAACACAAAAAAATCATTGGGTGCAAAATCAGGACTGTTTGGTGGATGACCCATCAGTACGATGTTTTGACCGGTTAAATATTGAGTTGTTCCGGTCCGATGTATGAGAGCTCGCGTTATCATGGTGAAGAACAGATGTTACAGTTTTTCTTCCGGGAGTCAATCCGCTCGTTGAAGGAATTTTCATATTCTTGACGACTTTTCGCCAAAATCTTATTTGGCATTTATAAGTTTTTGTTCTCTTGGTAGACAGCTTGGAACTGTTCGAAGCATATATATATATATATATATATATATATATATATATATATATATATATATATATATATATATATATATATATATATATATAAATATATATATATATTATATATATGGAGTTTTTGACTTCTTTGGACTGCGTCCAACGAGACAACAGTAGTCAGGAGTTATACACCCCCTCTCGTTGGGTTCCATAATCTCATGTGAAACGCACAACAACCTGCGTCTCCGCCATAATGAGCAGTAGTTAGTTGCTTGACCGGGAGGAAGCCCCACCCATCCCTTACATTGGAGGGCACATGTTTCGTCTGTTGGTGGTTAGACTTATCAGGGTACCGACATATGCTCTCTCGCCAAGAATAGGGAGTCCCTCTCCATAATCAAACAACCCATATTTTCACCGACTTCTCGTCGGTTGGGTTATAAATGGAGTTTTTTGGCTTCTTTGGACCACGTCCAACGAGACAACAGTAGCCAGGAACCACATACCCCCGACGTTGGGTTCCACAATCTCATGTGGAACGCACAACAACCCGTGTCTCCGCCATACACGCCACGCTCACGTTGTGAAGAGTCACGACGCTTCGCCAAAATCGCACTTGGCATTTGCAAGTGTTGTCCGCTTCGACTGAACTGACAGTTGAACTCTTCAGTCGAAGCGGACAACACTTGAAAATGCCTAGTGCGATTTTGGCAAAGCGTCGTGACTCTTCACAGAATCAACGGATCGACGCCCGGAATGATTTAGAAACATTATTTACCATCCGTGAAAATATTAGATGTAACATATATATATATATATATATATATATATATATATATATATATATATATATATATATATATATATATATATATATATCATCATCATCATCATCATCATCATCATCATCAGCCCGCATCGATCCACTGCAGGATGAAGGCCTCTTTAGCATGCTTCCAACCTTCACGGTCCTGGGCTTTCCTCTGCCACTCGGGTCCAATATACTTAACGATGTCATCAATCCATCGTGCTTTCGGTCTTCTTCGCGGACGTTTGCGATCAAGCGGTATCCACTCCAGGATTGCCTTGGTCCATCTGTCGTCCCATCGCCTCGCTATATGGCCTGCCCATCTCCATTTCAACTGTTTTACTCTTCCAATGATGTCACAGACTTTTGTTTGTTCCCTGATCCATGCGCAGGACTTTCTGTCTCGTCTTGTAATGCCAAGCATACATCTTTCCATTCCCCTCCGTGCCACCCGAAGTTTTTGAATTGATTGCGATGTGAGAGTCCAGGTTTCACTTCCGTATGTCATAACGGGTAGAACGCACTGATCGAATACTTTTCTTTTCAGGCAAAGTGGCAGTCTGCTCTTAAACACTATGTTGAGCCTACCAAATGCCTGCCAACCACATTTAACACGCCGTTCCACCTCCCGGGCGATATTCCCCTCCATGGAAATCCTCTGCCCAAGATATACAAAGCTGTCCACAATCTCTAAATCCCTTCCTAAAACTGAAATTCTTCTGTCCTGAGCGAAGTTATTGAACATAACCTGACTCTTTTTCAGGTTTATTTTCAAGCCAAATGGTTCGCCAGCCCTTTGCAGTTCTTGTATGCGTCTTTGCAGCTCCTCTGGGTCTTGTGAAATGAGAATAATATCATCTGCAAATCTAAGATGGTTTAAGTTTGCACCATTGATCTTTACCCCATCCTGCTCCCAATCCAGTTTACGGAACACTTCTTCAAGGCCAGCCGAGAATAGAATAGGCGATATTGCGTCACCCTGCCGTACACCTCGTTCTATATTAATTCCCACTTCAAGATCATCAAGATGAATTGTGGCTGTAGCTCCATCATATATCGATTCTAATAGGTTTACATAGGCTCTCTCTACACCTTGGCTAAGCAGTGCATCCATTATCGCATGCTTTGAGATGGAATCAAATGCTTTTTCGTAATCGATAAAAGCCAAGCACAGTGACATGGTGTATTCGTTGTGCCTTTCTATGACCTGCTGTACAACCTGGATGTGATCCATTGTACTGAATCCACTTCTGAATCCTGCTTGTTCTCTTGGTTGTGCGTCATTCAGTTTTTTTAATATTCTTTTAGAAATTATCTTAGTGAAAACTTTGTACATCACTGATAGGAGGCTTATTGGACGGTAGTTCTTTAAATCTTCCTGTGCTCCTTTTTTATGTAAAAGGATCACTTCTGCATTTTTCCATAAGTCAGCTACTTTTTGTTCTTTGAGGCATTTTGAGTATAATTTTGCCAGTGTTTTATGTAACGTCCGACCACCAGCTTTTAGCATTTCGACAGTTACACTATCCTTTCCTGGAGCCTTGCCGTTCTTTATCAATTCTATAGCATTTGTTACTTCCTCCACTAGAATATCTGGTATTATATATTGTTCTTCCGTGGGTATTGCTGTCCCTGACTGGCTCTGATCTTCATATAACTGGGAATAAAACCTTCGGACAATCTCTAACATTTGGGTGCGCGTCCTGCACACTGTGCCATTCTCACGCTTTAAATCATATATTTGCGTTCTTTTGTTTCTCAGCTTCTGTTTAGCTTTGTTAATTCCTTTGTTTTCTTCCAGGGTTTTTTGCACTAGCTGCATATTGAATCGGCGCGTGTCCTCTCTGATACGTTTTCTTATAGTTTTGCAGAGCTCAGTGTACTCGACCCTGCCAAAAGGACTACCTGCATTTCTCATTGCTCGCCGTTTCTTCATTAAATCAATGGTCTCACTGGAGATTTTTGTTTGTTTGAGACATTTTTCCTCTGGTGCTATTGAAGCAGCCGTTTGAAGTACATTGTTGGCGATTTCTTCATATTGAACTGATATTTCCACCTCCTCTGGATCTTGTAACGCATCAAACCGGTTTGACAAAGCAATCTCAAAATCGCTTCCTCTCTCCAGCAGTTTTCCAGAATCCACCTTGCCCTTCTTTGATCTTACCATTTTTTCGCGCTCTTTTCGACAGTCAATCCGAACCCTTGCTCGTACAATTCGGTGGTCACTTCCAACATTAAAATTGTTAAGGACAGTACAATTGGTAAATATTGTTTTATCGTTGGTCATGATGTAGTCAATTTCGCTTGTGAGCCCAGATGGACTTTTCCATGTCCATTTTCTGCTGATATTTTTCTTATAGAATGAATTCATAATATATAGTTGTTGTCCTTCAGCAAAATCAACCAGTCTGTCACCTCTATTGTCTCGCTCACCAGTTCCATATGGGCCAGTTGCACTTTCGTCCGTTCTTGTTGTTCCAATTCTGGCATTAAAATCACCCATCAGGATTTTGTACCTACATTTCTCCTTGTATAAAAGCTGGGCTTGTATAAAAGCTGGGCTGTATAAAAGCCAAGCTTATGCACCAACTATAAGCCATAAAGATGAAGAAATTGAGGAATTTTATGATGATATATATATATATATATATATATATATATATATATATATATATATATATATATATATATATATATATATAATAAACAAAAAATACCAACAAACATCTAAAATAGTGTAATTATACCAAAGATAACGGTTTATTTTATTTTAATAAACAATATCACAAAATTAAAATTAGAAACATAATACTTTTTATAGTAATTGTTCGAAACGCTGACCGTTTACCTCCGAATACAACATTCTAATATGGACTCTCCGTGACGGCTCTTCTTATCTCAATTGGATCTAAGGTTGCGAATACGTTATTCACCCGATGTTTTAACTCTTCTCTAGTGTTTACTGTCGTTTTGTAGATAGTGTCTTTGATAGTACCTTAGACATAGAAATGAAATGGAGTTGAATCGGGTGATTTCGGCGGCCAATTCCACGGACCCATCGTCTAAACCACCGGCCTTGGAATAGTTCATAGAGTTGCCTGGTTATTCTGTACACTGTGCCGGAGCATCATCAAGCTGGTACTAGCTGCTTCGATACACTACCAGTGAAAGCTTTTCTGTCAAATCTCTACTACTCATCAAACCTCTACTACTCATCGCCAGTCTCATCAGTCCAGATTATTTTTTTGTAAAATATGTGGATGTTACTGGAAATGAACTAATAAATTTTCACAAAATTTCACCCTTTGAAGGCAATCGTCTGGCTTGAGGCACTGAGCTTTAGAAAATTTGTAAGGGCACAATGTCCATATAAAATAAATAATTTCTTGATAACTAAATTCGAATAGTTAATTCCCTCCATTCTTTACTGAAACACTTACTTAAATACGTTATTATTCATATCATTTTTATAGTATTCGTTTAAAAGTAATGTCACCCTAGCCGGCTGTGGCCCACTCCTAAAATAAACAAATTTCTTTGTATTAATTGCATTATTTTGATTTTTTGCTTATAAACCTCTAAAAGTGGGTGTATCGTCACTTAAACAGAACTGATTGCTCTTTCGTGCTCCACTATAAAATATAGGGGGTATATATATATATATATATATATATATATATATATATATATATATATATATATATATATATATATACTTATAATATTATTCTTATTATTATTATTATTATTATTATTCACGTATGGGCCCTGGTGGACCACGCGAAGTACAATTAGAGGCGTTTGTTGTTGTTAGCCTTCCTTTGCGCCTATACTAATTTCATTCTTTCACTATGAGCTTTTTTCCTTTCGTCAGACCAAGTTGTTCCAGTCTTCCTACATTTTTCTCTCTGGCCAACCTTCCAAACGTCAACCTTGTGCCTGAAACAGCCCCTATCCTGAATTTCACTTTGTGTAATATTTGCTGATCTTAGGTCCTCTTTAATTGCTGCAATCCATTTAATTATTTCTACTTTAGCTCTACTCCTATTTTCATAAAATTCGACTATTTTCTAGTTAGCCTACTCGGATTCATCCGTTTTATGTGTCCGTAAAACTTCTCTTCTTTTTCTCATATCGCTATGTATATCTGTCTATTGTTTGATTTCTTGGTTTTCTCGAAGTCGGTATGTTGTGCTATTTATTTGTTTGGGGCCTAGGATTTTTCTTATGATTTTTCTTTCCTTCTTTTCAATGTCCTCGATGACTGTCTTTCTATTCAAAATGAGCGTTTCTGCCCCATATAGACATTCTGGCTTAATAGCTGTGATGTAATGTCTCAGTTTTGTGTTTTTAGATAGGCATTTTTTGTTGTAAATATTTTGTGTAAGTCTCAATGCCTTTTCCATTTTTTGACATCTACCCTTATTGCCCAACCCATTTTCCATGATTATTTCACTCAAATATTTGAATTCAGAGACTCGTCTGATGTTACCATATTTTGTTTTTAGAAATGGTGTTCTTAGTCTGTTGCCGGTGATGTATTCCTACCTTTCTGCTGTTTCTTTATATATATATATATATATATATATATATATATATATATATATATATATATATATATATATATATATATATATATATATATATATATATATATATATGTATATATATATATATATATATATATATATATATATATATATATATATATATATATATATATATATATATATATATGTATATATTGTCTGGTTTTTTTTGTAGTGTAGTTGAGACTGCTTTCTTTTCAATCACACCTCAAAATACTAACTTGATGGTAACGCTACTGAGCTTAGTATATTTGACGCTGACCGTTGTCGGCACCTGAAGGAAAAGAAAGAAGGAAAAAAAAACAATAAAAAATAATCACCACATTTAACATCACATAATGAGGGTTAATAGCTTGCCCAGTTTCTGGAAATTGTTTGCCCGACGATTTTCGGCTCTGTAAACGCTCTAACGACAAATATTTGTACGACTACCGATTCGAACGTTTCCTCCTGTTTTTTCGGGCCTTGGACAATCCAAATATTGTTGTTCACGCTGAGCCGCTTGTATTTATTGTTAAAATATTACAGGTGTATGAGAAATTTCACAGTAGCGCCTTCATTTTTTACGATAGGAATGTTTTACCGAGAACGAAATAGTATTTCCGCTGAGCAGTTTCGTTATCAACTCCGTATGTTTGGTTTGGAGGTAAATATTAACAATAAATAATATGAATTCTATGTACAGTTGAACCGCTGAAAGATTACCCCACCACGCGTCAACAGTTTTTATCCATCAAAAATGGTTACTCCAATTAGTGCTAACTTTCATAATGGACGTGGTTAGTACCTCGAAAGACGGATATTTATGTTTATGATTTAAATTCACGATACATTTATTTGTATATATTTATAATATGAAATTATAAAACGTTGTGTTATAAATCGATATTTTATCGAAAAATTTCGAGTGTTTGTTATGAAATTTTAAACTTTTATGTCATAGATCGATCGAAGAATTTTGTAGGTTTAAATTGCACGAACTTCAAGTTATCAGGAAATTTTAGGGAAGTACTTAATGAATTAATTTGCTATTGGTCCAAATCATCATTTTATATACTCTATCAACATTATTGTCTAGACCAATTTTTATATGATGAAAACGTTATCAAGGTATAGAAATATACAGGTCCTTAAACAATTACATTACACATTTATTACAAATATAATTTAAAATATTTCATATAATCATATAAAGCACACAAAAACAGTTGTCTAAACATAGTGTTAAATACTGAGTACTTAATATATAAATACAATAATACATAAATAAAAATAATTTTTCCTGTATCTAAATAATTAGATATACTAATAAGTTCATTAATCAACCACATTAACTACATAGATATATATTTTCATCAGATTCAGACTAGGAACTTTCATTTGCGTTGATTATTATAGGCTGAACTTCAACATTGACTATGTGTTGTTCTCGGATAAACCAGTCTTCGTCACCAGTCAGTTCTTCAATATTGTGTTTCCAAGAATTTATTTTGTTGCCTTTTGATGAATGATCTATTGTCATCCCTTTTTTACTGAAAACTTATCTCCTTCAGGAGGGTATTGAGTGATGTACGACCAATACTGACAATTTTCTTTAATTTTAATTCCATATTAAGGCCTTTGATAGTTACATGCTTTCCTACAAATGAAGAAAATATGTTATGAGACAGAACTATACTTGTATTTTTAGTTTATGAAACTGTTTTTTGAAAATTAAGCTATGTCATATTCTAGTTTTAATCAATTGAAACAAACAATTGAAATTGTTACGTGAAAAGCCAGATTCATAAAAATAATCCAGAATCGATTCCTGAATTAAAGAATGAAATTATTCGAGTCATTTGTGAGATAGAGTCACGGTTATGCCAAAATTTTGACGAAAGAATGGACGTTTGTGGAGCTGCAAGAGGTAGTCATTTGGCAGATATTGTTTTTTGTGTTTAAATTTCATACACTATGCTTCAATTATCGATAAAACGTTTTTTAAAATCAACGCAAAATCTGCGTTTTATTCAAGAATTATAAAAACCACTAAATTTGAAAGACGAATTATAATCCTTTATTATAAACAAAGGAAAAAACGCAAATACTTGTTTTACATTCAAGTATGTTCCTATAGGAGCTCGTTTTCGTAATAAATTTTACCGATCTGGTCTCACAATTTGTGTTAGAGCGAAATAATGAAAAGAAAAACATGTAGGAAACAAAAAAAAGGCGAAACAAGTCCAAACGCCTTATCTGAGCGTAAAACGTAACCAAACTCCGAAAAATTAATCCGGCAACCTGTCTGCTGACTTCTGCCTTATAAACGCGTCAACAGTACATAAATCTGGCAGATTTACGGGCGTCCGTCCGTGCTCGGAAACTACGGCAGCGTAAATTAAAACGCGAGTTATTTTTATAATTCATCCCGGTGTTGATGTTGACGTTCTTTCCTTGCTTATGCATTTGTAAAGCAACTAGAGAGGGGATAAAAGTAATTTTAATATTAATAAAAATGTTTTATCTCCTTAAAGACACATAGTGTTGCGTTTATCACTGAAAATTCGGAAATAAGTAAACCACGTGTCGCATAATTATAATTGTTTTTCATTAGTCACATTAAATTAATGTGTTGTTCTGAAAGTCCGTGCTGTATCGATCGAGAATTGTAGGCCGAAGGGGTTAAGTCTGGTGAATACGGTGGGTGGGGTAGGACGTCCCATTTAACGTTTTCCAAATAGTTCAATGCTTGGTTTAATTTTATCAATTGTTGTATCGATCGGTATCGATCTCTAGTAATCGTTTCACTAGGTTTTAGTATCTGCCAATTATTTCAACGTATGAATCGAGTCTTCATCCAATAATGCAAACTTTTTCGGCATTCCTGGATGGTCCTTGACTTTTATATGAAAATCACCATTTTTAAAGCGTTTAAACCATCGCTGACAAGTTTTTTGGGTTAGAGATGTTCACTATAAGCTTCAACCAACAATCGATAATTTTCATCAGCCGACATATCTGGCTTTTGAAGGCGTATAGTTACCCCCCAAAACGTCATTAGTCTATACCAACAAATGTATTAGTAACGGCATTTCATAGCAAAATCGACTAACCGAAACACTTATTAAAAACGGATCGGTGATTTTTTAAGTTTTCCACGGAAATTAAATTTTTATCATCTACGCGATTTTGAGGCGATCTATGGAGACCGATGATTGGATCAAAACGTCCCAGTCAAGTTGTAAAAGTTTGTATCGGGTGGCCAAATACACGTGCGGTTTAGTATTGTGTCATACGCGATGCAAGTATGAAGTTATGTAATGATTTTTATTCCAGTACCAGCTCTGATTATCTACTGATCATTATTAACAGGAATTGAACAATTGGAGCTGTGTGTCAGTATTAAAACTATTTAAACATTATTAGCCAAAGACGTTGTAAAGTAATCCTGCTTTATGACAACGCCTAACCACATGTTGTAAAAATGACTTAGGATTTTTAGGATTACCTCTACCCACGTGGTTTATAGCTCAGAATTCCGGTCGCTTTAATACGTAGTCTAGTCTTACGTTTTGTCCTTTGTACATAAGTGCGCAGTTTATAAAAACACACACACAAAGGGGAATTAGGTTAACGTTAATCAAAATTATAATACGTATTCGAAAACTCTTTCTCTGCTTCAGTCGTATCTCTCTTCTCTCGTATCTATGCACTTCTACTTGTATTGAAGCTGTTCCTTTTACCAAATTAGCTTTATGACCTCGATATTGCATTGAGGTCTACAGCACACCTTCCGCTCTAAAAGGTTACGCAACACATAATCCAGCGGATTCAGGTCCGGAGTTTCTGGGGACCAATCTTTAGCAGCCAATAGCATTAGGACCAATCTTAACTCAAGCTATTTGTCCTTCAACCAACTCTCGTCCTTGATCTCACCTTGTGGGATTGTGCTGGATCTTCCTGGAATATCCAATATTTTCCTGCAAACAAGGGGTTATTAAACGGCCTTCTTTGAAAAATCGCTTTGGTATTTGTTATTCCCGTTTTGATCCTTTCTACGTAAAAACCTTCAAACCACCAATGACCTTTTTCCACTTTTTCAAATTCTTCAGTAGCTTCCCGCTTTCGCATTTAACTATGAGCGTAAACTCTTTCAATTCGCAATATAGTAGAATGATTGCAAAATATCATCTATGCAAATGGAGATTATTTCGCTGTTTCCACTATTTTTATATAATTTTTTTATACTCACTTCTTTATATACATTTATAAGGTCCCGCTGCCAAATTTAAGTTTAAAAAAATCTTATTAATTTCGATAGAAAAAGAACAATAAAAATATATAATTTAGTGCCTTTCCCAGGTATGCGTGTTGTTTTTTACTTGAAGGATCGTATCTTGGCACGTCAACACATTGTTCTTCAAATAACCATGACAGCCGTCCAAGTGGTCATCTATTTATTTTACAATAACCGCATCAAATGCGATTGCTGCTTCATCCTTCTTAGTTTCCCAAGACATTTTATATCATTTTCATAGAGCAAACCAGATATTAACGAGATATACTGTCAATTTTTTATGTTTAAAACGATTTATGATTGTTGCTATTTTTAGTAGAAGTACGAGGGATATAAATAAAGTAATGAAACTGGTGGCGTAGCGTTCAACCTGACCACACTGTTGGATTTTAAGTGTATGTTATTATTTTAGTGTTAGTTTGAAGTGTATTGATTCCTAGTAATTCTTTTCGTGAACTGAGGCTGAGACTCGATTGAAGATAGACCTCGTAAACCTCGTATACTTACAGTTGACTGACATAATGGTCATTAGCTTCTTCCCAATTAATTGGGAATGGATTTTCTTCATCACGTGAAAATGGTTCCGAAAATCTTAACTCAAGGTCAACAGGAGCTCTTGACTTTTTGGGCCGGACTGAAAATTATCTTAATATTTTGGAACGTGTCAGTGGTGTCAGAAAGGAAGCGCCAGAACCTCGAATGGACCATTTCAACCTTCAGAATGAGCAAATCAAAGATCAAAGGCATGCCGGTTTGCTTTTTTGATAGCCAGATGATTGTCCATAAGGAACTTGTATCTCAAGGCCAAATGGCAAATTAGCATTTTTACCGAGAAGTTCTTGAAATATTTCGAAAGGGGTAAGTTGACGGCTGCATCTCAAGAATGATAGGAAAGAAAAAATATTACAAAATGTAATGGCAGTATGTGGTCCAATACAGTAAGTGGTCCCTTGACTCCCAACCGAGACACGTGCGGGAAATTTTAAAATCGTCTGTTTCTCTGTTACACGCTATATTTGTTCACCAGTACATCTAGCACGTAACGATATTATATTTTTGTAAATTTGGGCTTGCAATAAAAAATTTATTAAGTGACATATATTAAACATGTAAAATTTTCTATAGTTGAAGTCTATAGTTGAAGTCTATAGTTGAAGTCTATAGTTCAAGTCTATAGTTCAAGTCTATAATTGAAGTCTATAGTTCAAGTCTATAGATCAAGTCTATAGTTGAAGTCTATAGTTGAAGTCTATAGTCGAAGTCTATATTTGGAATCTATAGTTGAAGTCTATAGTTGAACTCTATAGTTGAAGTCTATAGTTGAAGTCTATAGTTGCAGTCTATAGTTGAAGTCTATAGTTGAAGTCTATAGTTGAGCAAAGGAGTATTCCAAAATTAAACTCATTGGAAATTCCTATTTTACAATTCATGTAACTCCTAGCGTACCTCACTATCTCCCAGCGGAAGACATCCAACTACCAGGAAGTGATAAAAATGTCATGATCCAGAATCTTCTGTTTTCTGATCATCGATGGATGGTCGGTTCTTCTTTAATCGAGTCTCGGCCTTCTAAGAGTTCCTTAAACCACCTGAAAATCTCTGCGCGTAACATAAAATTGTTTCCAAAGGCTTGTTAAAGTTTTGCAAACGTTTCCGTCGCACTGGGCTCAAGTCCGAAACAAAACGTAATGACGTATCGTTGCACAAAATTTTTGCTCATTTTCAGAAGGTGGTACACATTTGTACTGAAGACGCATCAGATGTGTTTTCATATCTGCCCTCCATAGAGGAAACGAACAGTATTGCCAAATCGACCGCTACGCCTCCAGTCTCACTCCTTAATTTAACCACCTCGTACATGCTGTACCTGATAAAATGCATCGAAACCAAAAGAAGTACTGCTGGTAAAAAAATAATTATTAATCAAGTTTAAGACGTAGAACTCTTCCTACCTACCCGGTATATATATTTTTTTATTAATGCACATCATTTTTATGTGAAATATAAGACACACCAGCCGTATAATTTAAACTCATCATTAACGAGCCATATACTCTTTTACTTGCTTCAAAACGGTTTAATATTTTTTTGTAAGAGGAAACCTTGAAATACGAGAGAAAAAAAGATAAAAATTTTAATATCGGTAATGATTTGAAATTCTAACTCACTCTTTTGAAACGTTCGGTTATATATGGTGAATGCTTACGATACCAGAAAAACCACCAGTCCATTTCTAAATTGAAAATATTTACGATTATGGAATGAGATGATAAAATAATAGTGCGAAAGGTTTTAACATAAAACCCCATTTACAAGGCACGAGGGTTTTTCAAAGAGTTTTTGGTCTGATTATTTCTAACTATATTACTTACTACATTTGTTACTACATTAGTTACTACGTTAGATAGTACATTAATTACTATTAAAACATTTACATATTTTCATTTAATGTCAAAGCTGAAATTGCGTTTGAAGAAAATTAAGTCAAAGGGAGCAGAAATCAAACCAAGCCATTTTAGCATCAGTAGGAGATAATACCTACATTATCAGGTATTAACTCGCTCATATTTTTTACCCCATAAAACTGGGAATATTTTAATTTCAAAATAAAGAAGAGTCATAATTCGTGTCATAAATATTTGTGATCGAATATTCCATTGCACATCTTGTCGATGGCTGAAAAATCTGCAATTCACAAAGTATGCCTTCAATGTCAAAAATACAATGGACTTTATTTAAAATAACAATTTTTTTCAAATTTACTTCAATAGGTGTTGGAAGTGTCCACCGTTTATCTCAATACACTTTCGTAGGCTCTTTGTTAAGTGACGCCTCACATTTGAGAAGATATTTTCTTTATTTCTAATAATATTGGCCGCTTGTTGAATTTTTTTGCAAAAGTTCGTCTCGTGTATTGATTTCATCATGGTGAACTAAAGACTTCATATGACCCCACAAATAAAAGTATAATGGATTAATGTCTGGGCTACAAGCTGGCCAAGGAAACTTACCACCGCGCCCAATCCATCGATGTGGAAAACGTTGATTCAAATGATTTCGCACTGCAACAGCAAAATGTTGTGGCACATATTGATTTCCATTCAGTCTTTGCGGAAACTCAAATGGGCCGATTAAAAAATTGTCGATGATGCGGCACCAAATGATAATTGAAAATTCCTGCTGGAAATATCGCTCTCTTGGTAAATGTGTATTTTTCAGGGCGTTATAGTGATTATTTCGCCAGTTAAAAATTTCGCGTCTGGTAAAAGTGGCCTCGTCAGTACATAATATCTTTTTCAGGAACATGGGGTCTTCGTTTTTTATATAGTTTATGTAGGCAATAAATTTTGAACAGGCGAAAAATGGTAGGGACACAATTTTTCTTTATGGAGAACTCTTGAAACGATAGATTTCCTAATTTTTGTAGATGCCTCCAAACGCCTGGTGTTTAGTTCAAGATTTTCCGCGATACTAACCAAAATGTCCTCTTCTTGTTCTACCGTTATACGTTTCGGTCGTCCACCAGGATTGTTGTAATAAAACGAATCTGTTTCACCTAACTGAATGAACATTCTTTAAACAATTTGTCGATCTGGGATGATTCTCGTTAAGTAGAGCTCTTCGTACCTTCTAACTGCAGCGCGACAATTTACTTGTGCATAAACGCAGAGCATATCCCTTAAATCACGGTTAGGAAACTGATTGTGTGGGCATTATTAACAAATTATTTAATACCAACCCAAGATTGGAGAAACTTGTTTCCACCTGCGTTTAATAGAAGACATAGAAATTGATAGTTCTCATCGAGACCTAATAATTTGTACACAACATTTGGTGAATTACATATTTTTCATCCATCGACAAGATGTGCGATGGAATATTCGAACACGAATATCTCACAAACGGCGTGAGATATCTATATTGACCAGTATCTTCTTTTATATCTGTTCTCTATTTTGAAATCAAAATATTCCCAGCTTTATAAAACAATATGAGCGAGTTAATGGTTCACAAATTAGGTAGCAAGCGCCCTATAGGAACTAGGCTCCAGCCAGTACCAAATCTGGATTTGTCTACTACCCCGATTTTGATATCTTCAACCCTTTTAAAATTATCTCAATTTTTTGAAAATGTAGTTTTACTTTCAACACTCTGTATTTTTTCCGTAATCCTCTGTAATCCTCTTATTTTAATCTCTACTATCACCAGTTGCTCTATGGTGGATAATATGTATATTGTACTTTGTATATTATATTTTATTATGGGACACCTTGTATATAGCTAATATTTACAACACCCGAAAAACCACACCGGTCCATTTCTAAATTGAAACCTTACGACCATGAAGGAAAAATGACAAAATAATAGTGTCAAACCTTTCACCGTGAAACCACAACATCCATTTACGACGTTGGCCCGTTCCCGGGTCTAATGCGAACCATTGAGGAGCCAAGCACCATTGACCTGTCCATATATTTCACGCTCCACCACGAAAGCAAAAAAATAAACGTCCCGGTGGTATCGTTTTTGCTTTTTTTGTTACTGGGTTAGAATCGATTTAGGGCGTATTAGATTTATGACTGCTGAATTATTTACCGGTTAATTATGGAGTTTGAGGTTCTAATCTGGGTTATTGTCGTAATCTGGTGTCGAGCGAATTACTAGTACACACGTTTTCAGAAGATTTACTGCTCGATGTTTATCAAATAACTGTTAGTAAATTATTAGACCCCAACTTATTCCTCGGGCTTTTTTCACTCTATCTTTGAAAGTTATTCATGAAAAAAGTATTGATGCTTTTTTCAACTTTCTTCAGGAACGGGTAGTGGCTATCAACCAGGTGGGATTGCAGGGATCGAATAAGATGAAAATCTGAAGGGGCCAAGCCTGGAGAATACGCTGGGTGCGATGCATCTTCCAGCTCAACTCAACTGTGGTTGTTTGCAGAATTCTTTTCGCTGTACGTGATCTGGATAGTTGGTTTTGTGGTGCACGAGAATTTTTGCTTTTTTTCGATTACCGCAGCTGACCCGCTTTTTGTCAAAGTTCAGGAAATTGAACATCATTTACAGAACAACATGAAAGTGTCTACTTTTATTCTCAGCTGCGAGTTCATAGGGGCCGGTCGCGTTGGTGCGGTCGGTACGAGCAGCGGCCTGCCGCTGCTGTGCTGAAACCGCACTGGAGCGGTAGCTGGTTCGATTCCAGCGCTCGGATGGTTGTTTTTTTTTCTTTCTTCTGTCTGTTTAGTTCCTAAATGTTTTTGATTGTTTCTAGGCAAGAGTGTAAAATCCGACTACGAATTACCCCTCAGTCACGCCAGTTAAAGGCTGGGTAAGGCCGGATGCCTTCTGACAAGTGTTCTACGTTGGTCACTCGCCAGTCGGTTTCCTGATAGACTTATGGGTAGGCACATAACCAAGGGTTTATAACCCGAGGCGGGTGCTGGCCAGGGTTTGTCGGAAGCTGATGACCGTCGTTCGGAACCCACGTTAAGCTGTAGGTCCAGTCGCTAAATAGCCTAGTTGCTGATGCGTCTCTAACCCTAATACTTTACCTTTACCTTTTAGTTCATAGGGGACCCAACAATTCTCCTTTTAAATTTTTCCTAACTTATGTCAACATTTAGAAATGGCTTATGGTGTTAGTTCGAGTTCCCTCTTCAATTCTTAACAGTGTACGACTAGAGCTTTTTCTAGCAGTGGGCCTAATTCTTCATGCTCCGCTTTTTTTGGCTGTCTCGGAGGTTCTGCATCATTTAGGTCATAAGACGTAGTCTTATGACCTAAATGAGACATAGAGAGACATGAGAGATAAGACATAGTTCGGAATTGTAGAAAACACTTCTTACAAGTTTCATTTGAAAACCGAAAAGAAAGCAGTACCTTGTTCTAACTGTTCTTTTTCGAACGGTTTTGCGTCTATAATTAATTTTTCAGGTTATATTCACAGTATTTTGTTGTGGATTTCTTGTTTCTTATTCCCTTTTAATCTTTGGATTTTGGTTTTCTTTGTTTGCGTTATTCGCGTTTTTCATTTTTTGAGATTAGTCGATGGTTTTTTTTCCGCAGTTCCTCGACATTGAAAACTGTTGAGTTTATTATTGTTCGTGTTCCTCTTTTATGAATTTTTCAACATTTCAGAGGTTGTTTTACTTTCGCTATCTGTGGTTTATTAGTATGTTGTCAAGGGTTTGGTAAAAATAGATTATTTTCTACGCAAAAGTCAAAAAAGACACTCACACGTTCAACGCAAGGAAAGCTCGGCTGATGACGGCTGAAAGTCTAGAAACCAGAGAGATACCTGCTGGCGCTTGAGGGCAGCTGGGCAGAGACGAGCGATGGCACTATGTTGATATTCTGATATGGCTTTGATCTTATTTGAGAGAATTTTTTCACTGACTGTATTATGATATCCCATCACAAATTCCTAAACTAAACTAAACTCGAATATATTTTCCTTAAAACACTGTTTAGTGATAGGTTTAATGAACAAAAAGAACGAACGGCAATAGTTAGAACCCTGGCACCGTTTTTGGCTAACTTATTCATGAGCAAATTGGAAACTGAGGCCAAAGATGAAGTCAGTCACTTTATAAAAGTGGAGCTGAGATATGTGGATCGGATATTTACAATTTTTTATATAAATATATAAAAATTTAGAAACACTTCCATCAGAACTCGAAAACGTTTAGTAACTGGACATAACAAAACTAGATTAGATACTACAACTTCAAGATATACATCTAGTGATTCAAATAGCTGCCACACTAACACTGCTAGAAATATGAAATTATTTTTCTCTAAACAGTGGCAGTTATAACCAATAGATAAAATTGATTAAGAGGTAGCTGAATTGATTGGTTACGATAGAGACATTCAGGAAATTATTGAAAAAAAACAACTTTTTGAAAGGAAAAGGGCAAAAATAAATTCATTGTAATACCGTTTGATGTCCCATTAACCCGAGATCTACAAAAAACAATATTGTGTATGTAACAAGTAAAGACCAACCTGAAAAAGTTGTGATTGAAGTGTGAACAATAATAGGGCTTCGGCTGCATATGAAAACATTTATATAGCAACATGTTAGAAAACCATCTATTCCATTCAGTCAACTTTTGGATAACACCGGTCAACACGATTTTTGAGTCTGGCATCTGTATGTGCAATTTTTCTTTCTCCTTCTCTACAAATAAAGGAAAAGATAATTTTTCTGATCAAAGTTTGCTTTTGTAGAAACTATAATTTTTCGAATTTTCGAGAAAAATGACTGATTTTTATATTTTTTTTATAATTTTATTTTAAATTACGATTAGAAAAGCATTTGCCGAACATCAGAGTTTTTTAATTCAAAAATTGTGATAAACATTAGAACATAAATGTAAAATAATAAAAAATCAAGTTCAAACATGAATATTTTTAGTGGTTCTCTGTTGAAATGTAATGAAAATGAAATGTAATCATCATATTCTCGTTGTACGAGTTGCCCTTGAGTGACGTCGTTCAAAATCTATTACATCGTGGTGAAAACGTTCTCTTTGCTCCTCTGAGTAAGCACCCATATTATCTTTAAATAGGTCCAGGTGAGAATGCAGCATATGAAGTTTATGGGACATTCTGCAGCCCATGATTTTAAAACTTTCAAGCAGTTTCAATCAATTCTTCATAATTGTCAGCTCTGTTGCATTGAACAACTGCTTTAAGGCCCTCCCAGGCTTGTTTTTCATGAGCATTGAGTAATTCTGTGAAATCATCATTGCTCATTTTTTGTTTTATTTGTGGTTCGATAAAAATACCCGCTTCAACTTTAGCTTCAGATAATTTGGGAAAAAATCCCTTTAAATACTCAAAGGCTTCAGGATTTGGATCGAGAGCTTTCAGAAATTGCTTCATTAGGTTCTACAATTGGTTCCGACTTCACATTATGTTTTTCTATCTGAAATTCGACTCGATAAGGTTATATACGCTGTTGGTAATGTACCGAATCTGCTCTGCTATCCCATAAGCAAAGGTGAAGGGTATTTAGTATACCGCCTTGTATTTCCATCAGAAAACCAACCATCACTTATTATTGATCAATGGTATTCTGTATATTTTAACTTTGCCAGTGCCATTTTCACACTAACGTAACTTTCCTTAAGCATTACAGAATGTGATATGGGTTTAGGTTACTAAAGTTTCTATAGGTTTCCGTTGTGAAGAAGAACTACTTTTAAGCTTTTTGAAGAGCGATCGATGAAAAGCCGCCAGTCAGAAGGTATGCATGGTATTCCGATTTCCCCGAACAAATCGGTCACTCTATTACAGTAATAAAGGCGCGCAATTATGGTGCGCTCTTTGATCAGGTATTTTCATATAATTTTTAAGCAAATTGAATTCTGTTGAGCTGATGAAGTGTGATCCAAAACTCTGTGACTTTATCATGAATTCACTGGTGTTGGTAAGCGGTGTTGGCACCGATTCAACATCGGTGTTGGTAAGCGGTATACTGGATTCTGTTGAACGATTGAAGTCCAAAGTTATCAAATTCTGAACGAGATGGAACAGGAAAATTTTCACCATGAGGTATCGGAGAAGACGTTGAAGCAAGATCAAGATATAAAATATTTTCAACATTTTTACCAGATCGACGCTTACTTGGATTAACGATACAAAAATATCAGTCTTGCACATGGTCACTAGGTTCCCTCCAAAGTCTTGGCACTGCAAGCTTCATGTGTCGTTTTTCTTCTCGATACCAGGCTAGAAATAACGAAAACAACTAATGTAATTTAAGTTTTATGTATAAAAAATTAAGAAATACTAAAACAGAATATTAGTATGTTCAACATTTTTTTAAATTTTAAATTTTAGTTTTTCAGCTTCTAAAGTATTTTTGCAATTAACACAGGCAAAGTCAGGTATCCAATTTTTCTTGATTCCGGATTTTGAGGTTAAAATAGGCTTCATAAGCTTCGTAAATTTGTTAAAAAAGCAAATTATTTGCTTCTTACTTTAATAAATTCACCGCAAATAAAACAGAATGAATCAACATCCTGTTTACTTGTTTAATTTGCTATCGGGGTGATCAAAGTGCCATCTGTTGTTTATAAAATTAATTAAAATTTTCAAAACTTACTTATCGACGTAAATCAGACAGCATGTCTAGAATCAGAATTCAAGCATTAGAACAGAAACCCAAAAAAAATTTTTTTGTCGACCTGTGTAATGAATGTAACGTTTGATTAACTTCACGGTTTATGATTTTTACACGCCTCTTTAGGTACGTTATCATATAATATATGACAAGATAGTTTAGTTTTAAAATCATGTTGAATCATCTTCTGAAGATGCTAACAAGGTTAGCGAAACGCGCGTTGAGAACTTTTAGAAACTATTTTAAACTAAAATTATTGAAAATGTTTAAAATAATCAAATATACTAATAAACCTAATTTATTATTGTTTATTTTAATCGAAAATCAAAAAAAAAAAAAATGTGTCTATCCTGTCCGTACTTCTATGCTTTTATTGTAGATATTGCGTGGCAAAACGTTTGAAATTCAGTGTACAAAAGACCTTAAACTAATGTAACAAAAAGGAAGTGATTTTCTCTCGTTCCAATGTGATTATCTAATGGTACGGGCCTGAACATGAGCTGTCAAAACGGGTAATGGGTTTAAATATGGGCAGGGTAACGGTACACACGCGTGCAGGTACTTATTAGCTTCGAAATGGTGCACAATGGTACTGTTTTCGTAATAATATAGAAATTCCAACGTGTTGCCGTTATGCGAAACGCTCGTTTCGCCTCAGCCCGGCGTTAAAGAAAATCGATACGCGAAGGCGTCGTATTTTGAAAACATTTTCGTAGAAGACATTCATAGAAGCCGGTTTTGACCCCGTTCAAATTAGTTTCCTTCATGCATGAACTGTGCCAAACAGGCCACTGGCGCAAGGCATGGGCTGTATACTGAATATGGTAGAAGTTCAACTGGGGCTAGTTCGTAGAAGTTTTCTTTCATTTGTCTGCTAGTGTGTGGGTGGGCGTTGTCTTGATTCAGAAGAACATGCTTTTTATTAACCTAAATTCTGGTGGTTTTGTATGAAGTTCTATTTTTAAGAATCGCTTCAAAGTGTATTTCAAATTGTGCGGTTATTTTTTTAATCTTGAATAAAACCAGATGGGGTTGTGACTTTACCTAGATGGTAAAGTGGAGTCGTACACAATACAACAACGTGTTAAGGGGTGGTCAGATATTGTCTTTCCTGTAATAAAAAGTTTTCTGAAATCAACGCAAATTCTGTGTTTTATTCAAGAATTAAAAAAATTGCTTGATTTGAAAAACCCTTTATATTGGGTTTTGAAAATGTCACCAATAGCTGTACCTTTCGGGAGAAGAGGTCTGGCTTGATCATGATTTTGGTTTAACTTGTCGAGATTATAACAGAACAGCCACTTTTTATTACGTATAATGATTCAGTTGATATAAGGTTCTTTGATTTTGAAGCATTTGTCTACAAGTATCAATTCGGCACTTAGCTTAACTTTGGTTTCAATCGCGTGGCAATTTTTGATAGCGCTTGTTAGTGATGTCTGTCTGATGTGTCCACACAAGGCTTCAGAAATCTTTTTGAAAATTTTAAAAGGCTTTAGAGCTGGACGAATTGAGCTGAATTGAGACTCCTTCTTGTTATATACTTTCTATGCTGTTATCATTGCTTTAGCCTGTGTATGTGATAGTCTAAAAGCCAGTGGATTTTAATTTTTTGACCGGTATTTTTAAAAACATTGCAATATAAGTAAATTATTTGTAATATATGAAGGCAAAGAGGACGTTAAAATCGGAAAGTAAGCACGTGAACAACATTTCGGCTGGTTTGTTGCCTGATTCCGATTAAACCTCATAACCTTCTTTCGCGAATTATTTTTACAATTTAAAGTTTGTAACAATTAAAAAAATTAACTCTAAATGAAATGCAAGTTACAAAGTAACGAACAAAATTATAATAAATGTTGAAAGTCTTGCAAGTGTCGTCCATTTAATACCTAGAGATAAATTCGGCATATGTAAAATGTGTCGTTCAAAAACCATCGACATTTTTAAATATTTGAATGGTTATTAAAATAAAAAGATCATATAATTAACAGTACTGATATATAATATGCAACTATAAAATAGAAAATACAACGAAATATCGGCATGCACTTATATTTTCATTAATATAATCATTTATTTTCAATCAATTAAATACTCTCTGCCATGCCATTTAATTATTTCATTTTCTGTAAGCTTAATTCTTTTTTTCTCGATCAAAGGTATTTTTCTTTCCTTCATATAACCTCACAAAAATCTATAAATATTAGGGCAACATTGAGAAGTTCCATAAGCCCCTGTCTTGAATCATCTTTTTTCAATTGAAAACCTACTTCTTTCAATATGTTGCACAATGACATACCGCATCCATCAAACATTTGTTTCTTTTTTAATTGCTCATGTAAGAAATTGAAAGTTACATGATGTCCTGAAAATGAAAATTAAACTGTAAGTGCCTACGTATAAACTACATAGAGGTTTAAGAATAGTCTTTTTTGCAATTAAATAAGCAAATATTAATATCTAAAAATTTCCATTGTATATATTTAAAATTGTATTGCTTATTTATTTAAAATTAATTTTTATCGAGTATCAGCTATCTCAATTAATTTTTTTCTGCAATTCTTAGGCTGTGAATACTTACTGTGTTCATACATGATATAAATAGTGTCACGAATCGAACTTGTATCCAAAGTTGCAGTATTGGTAACCCTTTTACTAAAACAATGAAAACTGAAATGGGGTCAATTGTAAAACTTCATTTAATAAATTCATATCTACATTCTTTAGGCATCTCGATTTAAATGTTTTTATTGTCGATTTTTCAATATTCTATTCATGACTACAAAAAACAAGCTGATGATCAGATGAATTGTAAACAGACTCCGTACCCGATATGCAAGAACTCATCTCCTCCGATTTTATGATTAAGTCTATTAGTGTGGCAGTTTTATCTGTTATGCGAGTAGGTAAATCAATGTGCTGCTTAAGACCAAAACTTTCCAGAGCCATGCTAAACCTGCTTGTCATACTTTCATCACAATTCATCATATTAATATTAAAGTCACCGCCACAGATAACCGCATCACACACTGTTACGCAATTGGAAATACTATCTTCAAATATATTCAAAAATATAAACCCATTACATCAAATATCCTCATAAGTAAATATGCCTTAAAATCAGCAAACCTACCAGGCAAAGTTGCTATATTATAAAAAGCATAACATATCCGATGAACCTCCATCACCCCACACCAAATACAAATATAACTATAGAAAAAGAAAAAAACAAAATATGCTTATAATGCTGCCAAATAAGGAAAATAATGTTTAAAACATAATTAAAATACCTATCAAAACTTAAATTTACGGCCATCAGTCTTTACTTATAATATGTTAATATCCTCAGTGGTTATGATGGTGTGAATCTTATCTTTAACTTTAGCACACACTCGTCCATCTCTGGTCCGGGTATTACGGATGCAGAATTTCTTTTTTGCCAACGAGTATAATTCATAGCGCTCTCTCGTAAGTTCTTCTACCATAATCATGTTAGTACCGCTGAGCTTCTTCTTGTTATGAAAAAAAATGTCGTAACGTGCTTTATTGAACCGAAATTGATTATTATTTGTCTCGGAATTAGTGTTTTTTGACCCACCCTGTAGCAAAAATCTATATCTGCCGCTTGTACTCCAAAATGATTTCCGATTAATTTAGGCACACAAGTTTTTAAACTTTCAGAAGAGTCGGTGGATTCTCGAACACCATATAGTTTTATAGTATTTTTTGTTATTTGCCTGTTCCAGTTCTTCTATTCTACTTTTTAGTCGTTCGCTATTTGCATGTGCTTCATCCAACTTCCTCTCCAGTTCTTCTACTTTATTATTTACAATCATTAATCGCTCCGATACTCTACTAACTACTGCACTCGCAATTTTATCGGTAAACATTTCAGTAAACTTATCGTCAGCGAAACATTCCTCGAGAGTAACCTTGATATATATATATATATATATATATATATATATATATATATATATATATATATATATATATATATATATATATATATATATATATCATCATCATCATCATCATCATCATCATCATCAGCCCGTATCAATCCACTGCAGGATGAAGGCCTCTTCAGCATGCTTCCAACCTTCACGGTCCTGGGCTTTCCTCTGCCACTCGGGTCCAATATACTTAACGATGTCATCAGTCCATCGTGCTTTCGGTCTTCTTCGCGGACGTTTGCGATCAAGCGGTATCCACGTCTCGCCCATCGCCTCGCTATATGGCCTGCCCATCTCCATTTCAACTGTTTTACTCTTCCAATGATGTCACAGACTTTTGTTTGTTCCCTGATCCATGCGCAGGACTTAGCTGGTCCATGCGCAGGAAATTAGCTGGGCCTGTAGCTGCCTGTTAAGACCAAAACAAATATTAAAATCGGGCAAATTTCGATTGCACCAAACAGTTATGTACAAATGCAAAACTTGACTGCTGAACAAAAGAACATAATGATAAACGAGAAAAAAACCAACTTATAAGAAAAAGAAAGGGAGAGACCTAGAAAGGAAGACGGAGATTTCGAAATTAGGGCCAAAAACGGGGGAGAATATGTAAACAACTAATCAAGCTGTGTATGCCCTTTTTATGTTCACATTCTTTTTGGTGATGATCAGTGATCAATTTGACCATGATCAATGGTTTTTTCTTGTTTATTCTTTCCTTAATTTTGATTTATTTAAGCAGATTTATTTGTGAAGACAATATTTTTGAGATTTGGTGACATTACCTTGTAGTGAAATTAAGGTAGACCTGATCAGATTGTAGGACCACAATCTTTCTTGTAATATAATCCAATATATATATTGAATGACATACTATTTAACAATACATTTTTGATAAAAAAGAAGCAGAATTCTGTCTATTATTATTAAATATTTATACAATAATCTTATTAAATAATTATTAAGAAGGAAAAAATCAATTCACAAATAAATTTTTGGCATTTAGAAGACGTATATTTAGATTAAAATCCCATTCGCAACATATATTTGTGAATCTCGAAACTACTTCGCAAACCAAACCCAATTTATCCTATGTCAATGACTAGATGTTGAGGCTCGCTCGAACATTATAATATATTCGCCGGGAATAACGAAAATGATCCGATAAATATCTAGGTTTAAAGTAGAATGGCCCGGCTAGATTCCCAGACGACCACTATTGACCGTCCTCTTGGGCGGGAGGATCACGAAACCTCCTGTACAATTACCGAACAAACTTAAACAAACAAGTGCTCGTTGACTGGTCGACCCCATCAGCCGGGAGGGTCTACAGATGGCAGCTGTGTTCTAAGATTAGATTTCCTCCACCAACACATCACCTTTAAATATCATGAGTTCTCTCTCTTGTATATAAGCGTGTAGTTTATAGAAGAAGGAACAAAGAAAAATTGGTTTCGGTTAACGTATTTGTTACTTAGGAGATAACACCAAAATAATTAACTTCTTCTAAGAGCATGGAAGCTGCTACTTTTACCAAATTGACTTTTAGGGCTTCGATATTGCTGTGAGGTTTAGAGCTGGCCGTCTCATCTAAAACGTTCGACAGCCGATGGATTGAGGAAGTCCGGATTTTCCTGAAGGCCAATCTTTAGCAGTGATTAAGTCAGGAAAATTGGTTTCCAACTAATACTGTGTAGATCTCGCCTTGTGGGCTGGGGCTGAATTTTGCCTGAAGACCCACCGTTTTCCTACAATGTCTCACTATCTTCTTCAAAAAGTCCCTTTGGTAGTTTTTGACAAGCGCTTTGACATCTTGCTCGTAGAAATGCAGTTGAGTGACGCCGTCGTACGAAACTCTTCCCCGAATCTTAATTATGACCTCTTTCTACTTTCCCAATTTTTTCAACAGCTTTCCGAGTGGTTAGCGTAATATCTGCCATTATGCCAGTTGAGCTTCTATTCAGCAGTGAGAATCTTTTCTTTCTGGTTCCTCTTATGTTGTTGCCATCAATCACTGTCCGGGGGATTGTCAGTATGCTCGAAGTCCCCCGTTATTTTTATTGCGTAACATCGCCCTCGGCGGTATTTTCAGAGCGGATTGTTCTTAATTTTTTCAGCAACCTCTTTGACAACTGCTGGGGTCCTGGTTTCACGAGGTCGGCCACTTGCTCTCTCGACGACAAAGGAGATCTCGTATCGTTTCACAGTGCGATATACGAGTTTTTTCGATACTTTTAACAATTTGAGCAAGTTGCAAATCCCTTGTACATTTTTTTTTGGACTTTTATAGCTCTATAACAGCAATACGATCATCTTTGTGACCCTACTCCATGTTCAGATCCGATTGATCTTCTCATTATGAAATTTCTTGTAAGGATTGCGATCAAAGGTATGTTGGACAAACGAGAAGATCAATCGGAACAAGGTTCAAAGAACACATAGCTCAATTAAGATACAATAGGCCCCATAAATCTTGTGTTGCTCAACATATTTTTGAGAATGATCATTGCATAGATATCAATAATTTAAGATTAATAAAACATGTAACAAACAATAGACAATTAGACGCTTATGAGAGTATAAAAATCAGTAAATGTACCAGTAGTATGAACAGATACAACGGTCCTATTTCTTCGAGTTCTCTGTTCCTACTGCTCTAGGTCCTCACTTGCTATTGGTCGCTTGATTAGCATTGTCGCCCGTCCACAATGCTGAGCGAGCATTATATAAAGTAAGGAGTTTTTAGAATAAGAATTTAGCTTTAATCATCTGCTGATGATGCTAACATGGTTAGCGAAACGTGCGTCCAGAATATAAAAATAGTGTTTTGGTGTATTGTGCAAAAATTTTTGTAATAAAAGTTTGCAATATATACATTTCAATGACAATTCTAAGATGCTACCACGAAATGACCCGAATGGTGACAGACTATTTAATCGTAGAAAATTTGAATGAGACTTTTTGTGGAGTTTCCATGGAGAAATATCTTGGCTTAGATGAAAAGATTTGTTTCACTAAAACTAGAAACAATTTGAAGAGGTATAAGTCCAAAAAACCTCACAAATGGGGTTATAAGATATTTGTTCTCAGTGGGATTTCTGGATTTGCATATAAAATTTAACCTGAAAAGGGAGCTGAAGATGTTGAACTTTATGAAGAACCTGACTTTGGAGCATCATCTAACGTAGATGCAAGAATGGCGCGAGGAATACCAAGGCCTCAAAATTATCAACTTTATTTTAATGACTAATTAACCGTTACTGGAGTACTTAACTAAAGAGGATATATTGAGTCTTAGAAGAGGACGACGCAATCGAATTCCGGATTGCAAATTGCCCACTGTCAAGGAAGTGTTGAAATAAGAACGCGGATTCACCGTTGAATATATGACTGACATAGATGGTATCGATGTGATAAATGTCATATGGAAGGATAAATACAGTTGTTTCTCTCGTATTAGTTTTTGATGGTGAACTGCATAAGGCTTAGGACGTTACGATAAGGCTAATAAGAGATACATCAACATTGATCACCCTCATATGATAGGAGAACACAATCGGCACATGGATGGTGTAGGTTTGATAGTTGATAGTAGGTTTGATACGGAGCAAAACATGGCAAGTTCGGTTGTTCTATCATTTATTAGATCTCACGATGGCTAATTCTTGGCTTCTATACTGAAGAGTTTTGGACTCTTCAAGCAAAAAATTTAAACAAAGAAGTGTATTCATCAGATTTTCAACTCGAGCTAGGGGATACTTTATGCAAACTTGGACTGAAGCCTAACATCAAGAATTAAAGATCGATTGAAAATGAAATTCAGGTGAAAAAACATAAGGGCCCCCGCAATATGTTCCACCAATTGTAGTAAGGCAAGATCGAATCAGTCACTGGCCACTTTGGGTCTATAAGAAGATACGTTGCAAGTTTCCTAAATGCAGAGATCACAAACCATTTGTGAAAAATGCGGTGGAGCGTTATGTTATAATAAATCAAATAATTGTTTTAGATCGTTTCATACCACATAAGTATTTTTGAAGTGAAAACGTATTTAATCGGGTTGGGCGATTTTTGGTAGGGGCAAAACTTATGGATTCACGTCACCGACATGCTAGTGACGTTTCGCGCCAGACTGGCGACGCGCATGTATATACTCGACTGTATCATGTGCGTATTTGACTCTTTTTGGATGGGTAAAGTCTTGTGAGTTCGCGTCATTGACATGCTGTAGTAGCAGTAATTGAAGTTAAATTGACCACGTGAAAAGTTTAATTTGTGTATACTGTGTGTATTTGTGTGTAGTGTACAGTACAAGAGTTTATGTTTTCAAAAATAAGAAGAATACTCATTGTAGATTCATTATGTGCATATCTTCATTATTATGGATTTCCTCTTGCGACCCAAGATAAAAAGTGGGTGCCTCATATTTTTATGAAAGTTGTAGAATTGTTTTACTCCAGTGGTCATCAGGAGATAACTTCCATTTGGTTCACCAATGTTATGAAGAACCTAGTAATCATGAAAACGACTGTTACTTTTGTGTTACGAAGACAGTGGGATATAATACAAAAAATAAGGCCTGTATTGTATATGCCGAAATTTCGCCGTTATTAAGCCAATTTTACATTCGAGAGATCTTCCATATCCAATTTGTACCGGTAATTCGAGTCAAAATATGCTAGAAGATAACAAAGAAAGTGATGTTGAAGGTAAATTTATCTCTGGTGAATCTAGTGATTTCTGGTGATTCACATTTAATTAACCAAGCCGAATTAAATAATCTTCTAAGAGACTTACAACTACTAAAAGATCCTCAATTTGAAAGCCTTTTATCTGTTAATGAAAAAGCTGCTTGGAAGCCATTCAAAATGGTAGGCGAAGATTTTTTGGGAAATTTGGGGAAAAAAACTGAAAATTATAACGATATTGTTGCTGATTTATTGAAAAATTTTGAACAGATGGGAGTAAACATGGCATTAAAGATGCATTTCCCACACTCGCATTTGAGTTTTTTCCTGAAAACTTAGGTTAGGTTTGGTTGACGGTTTGGTTTGAGTATGAGTCACGAACAGGGGGAACGTTTTCACCAGGATTTAAAGATTTTCGAGGAACGACATCAAGGATTTTGGAATAAAAACATGTTAGGGGATTACTCTTGGTACATCATAAGAGAAACCGATCCAAAAAACTATAAAAAGAAGGTGGAAATTAGCCATTTAATTTTTTTTTATTATTCATACTACGACTTTTTTCCGTTTTTAATTAAATAATTATTTCTAAAAGCAGACGTGACAGAATTTTTTTATAATTTTTTTTTGGATAACTCTTACCTAAATAAACAATAATTAATAACTTTCAGCTGGGGATAAAAACCGTATAAACTAGTGCTATTAATAAAACCCGGTAAATGTTTGCGAGAATGAGGAAAATATTCTTGAACGTAGTTAAAATCTGACTGAGAAACAAGAGTCGACCGTCTCGTCGACAACCTGCTAATTTCGGACAATCGAGCGATGCAGCAAAATGATGGGTTTATGATCCTGCTGACCTGGATGTTACCATGGTAAATGAGCGTCGAGTAAGACGTTAAAATTCGACGAAATGATCTGACAAAATCACGTGCCTTTTGCGGTATGATCTTCACCAGTTGTCAGCTACTACATTTAGCAAAAGAAACCTTGTTACATTCATAATTTAATTCGTTATATTTATAATTCTGTGTCTAATATAAGTCATTATTTGTTTTGTAAGTGTATTGTATTAGATACTTATTACAATATATGTTTTGGTGAAGCAGTCAGCATGACAATCAGCCTGAATGCCTCTTCAGATTATTTTAATTGGATATCGTGAAAGTTCTAATTTTTTCTGTCTAGATATGACCAGAAATTCTCCACAGGATTAATATCTAGCGATTGAGGAGGCGCTTTCAGTTGATTAGGTAACAGGTCTATCAAATTTAGCGGTTTTCTAAATTCTTGAATAAAACGCAGACTGCACTGTGAATTTGTCTAGGTCTATTCCCACTTCAGAAGTGTAATGTATGACATTTATAAACATGGAGACGTACACAATACAAAAACACGTTAAAATTGTTGAATTATTTTTTGAAAATGGGAGTTCAATGAAAAATGTTTTTAGAAAATTACGTGATATTTGCGGTTTGCACAGTCATCCATCTGAAAGCACTATCAATCGAAATGTTAAAAAAATTTCAGAAACTGGTTCGGTGGAAGATAAAAAAAGAACAATATTTAGTCGTAGTGGTTGTTCGCAAGATCATATTGATTTGGTACGTGAAAGTGTTGCTGAAGATCCAGAAATTTCCATTAGTCGACGTTTCCAACAACTATTGATTCCCCAACGTGGGATATTTTACGAAAGGCTTTAGCTCTGAAGGCATTTAAAGTTCAAATAACATAGGAATAAAGCCACTGAATCATTCAAAACGTCGTGCAACTGGATCAAAGAACAAACAGATGATTATTCTCAAACACGTTTTGAAATTGGTGACTATGTTAATAAACAAAATTGCCGCATTTGGGGTGAGGAAAATCCACAATTGATTAATGAGAAATCTTTACATCCTAAACGACCCACTGATTGGTGTATATTATGGCCAGGAGGTATAATTGGGTTGTATTTCTTTCAGAATGCTTCTGGTGAAGCTGTAACTGTGAATGGTGTTGAAAATCGTGAAATAATAACTGGATTTTTGTGAGCTGAATTGAATAATATTGATCTGGAAGATATGTGGTTCTAACAAGAAGGCGCTACACCTCACTTTGCCAATGAAACAGTTGATTGAGCTGGCGATAATGCTAGAAAATCGAATACCAAGGGAAATCATGTAGATCAAAGAGGTAACTCAAAGACACGATGGTAGAAGAATGTAAGAAAATATACGGATTGTAGCACCACAGGAAAAAGAAGAAGAAGAATAACCTTTAACATCATAATTCATTAGGTACATAACAGATGTTTCGGTTAATAATGTTGATTGTGCTTAGAGATAGCGTTATTGATTCGTTTGTTGGTATAGACTAATGACGTCTATGGCGTTTTGGAGTGTAAACTCACGCCACCAAAACTCCGTTCGTCATTAATTGTCATTGCGCAAAAAACATAGTTCTTTATAGTCTAGAATATGTCGAATTATGTACCCGAAAAATACGTTTGTTTTATAACCTTTTATTTGAAAAAAAAAGTCAAAATTCACTAACCCAAAAAACCTGGCTGAACGATGGTTTAAACGCTTTAAAAGTGATGATTTTGATATAAAATACAATTGATATACGATTGATATAACACGAACTTTCAGAACTACACTTACATTCTTAAGAAGAATTGAAAATTTGGCTTGATGAATGGTTGACCTCAAAAAACCAGAAGTTCTTTAGGCGCAGAATCTATTTATTGCCAGAAAGATGCGAAAAGTAATAGCTAACGACAGCTCATATTTTGATAATTGAGGTAATACATTTTGTTATTGAAAAAGACGCTCAAATTTTGCGTCGTGAGAAAATCGACATGATGGGCTGTGCCTGTGCCAATGTAGACGCTCTGACACACAAAGTCGCACACAAATATTGTCGCCGAACAGCACGCACACGAATCATCTGTTGTCCACCAGATATTTCAAACAAATTGTTCCAGTAAATTCAAGACACGTACAATTTTATTGGTGTGGACCTAGTTTTACACTTAAGTAACATTTTCCAAATGAAATCAATGGTTGTTTTCGATGAATTTCAAATTACTATTGAGATAATCTTCAAAAAATAAACCAAAACATAGAACAAGACGAATATTTTACATATCTGAAGTTAATGATACTTATTTTAATATAAAAATGTTTAGGTTTTTATTTGCTATTACTTTCCGAAACATTTAAGTCTGATGAAAGATAAAGGAACATGGTTAAATCTCGAACTCATTTAAAACGTTTTTTGTATATTGCTTAATTGACGCGTTTAGTGTGCATTTTGCTCCACTCGAATGCTCACAAACATTTTTAGAAATTAAACCGTTAGATTAAATGGTTTATTGACCCAACAAAACACCACAGAAAATAAAAAATACAATACGAATACAATTCATTAGTTGGGCCAGTCAAAGGAGAAGAAAAAATTGAAATTGTAGGTCAAGATGTATTCGAAATATTTTTCGGTCCATTAAGTATCTTTAACTTCGTATTTTATCTCGATAGATATCGTAGAAAAGGCAATTTGATAATGAAAATTATTATTACTAATTATGATATTAATCTAGTACAAGGACGCAAGCTGAAAATATTGACAAAAAATGTCTAATTACAATGAAGTATGTTGATTAAACTTTGTAAACTGGGAGCATATATACTGGGAATCAAAAAAAAAATTAACATTCAGTATAATTAGTTTTGATTGATTGCGCGGTTGGCTCTTGGTGAAACATAGTAACAATGATAATAATTAAAACACTTGGTATTTGTTTCACAATATATTCAAGATATTCTCTAACATGTTTCGGCCTCGCGACCATTCTCAAAGAGAGTTATGTATAAACTAAACTAAAGTTTCAAAGTGCTGTCTAATGGAAGTCGGTTTTTTCATCTCGTTAAATTTATTACACTATCAATAATTGGAGTATTTCCGAAGTCTAGCTGGGTGTTTGTTAGGTTTTTGCCGTCGTATATGGCTTTTTTAATTTCGAAAATTTCCAGGTAATTTAACCGCCTGCTTTTATTGCAGCTATGTATTAATTTGGTATTATTAATGTTAAAAAAATGGTTCTGGTCTATACAATGTTCGGCAAAGCCCGTCTTTCTCTGATTGTGTAAAATTGAATATTTATGTTCTTTTAGCCTATCATTGAGCGATCGGCCCGTTTGGCCTATATAAATAGCGTCACACATATTACATTTAATTTCGTATACTCCAGACTTGTCACAAAATTTTGCTCTTTCTTTGTTATTGTTTAACATCGATGCAAGATTATTCTTATTAACAGAGATAATATTAATATTTTCGTTCTTTAACTGATTTGTGATTCATGAACTTAATTTGTGAATATAGTTTATAGCATGCCAATTTTTAGAATCTTTTTCGGGTGTTGCGGCATAAAAATGTTTGGTGTTGTTTTTCTTAATCGTGTTTTTTATCATTTTATCTATGATGCTTGGCTGATATCCATTATTCCTTGCGATATTTTTGATAATATTAAGTTCTTTTTCATAGCTGTCTTTTTTAAGTGGAATCGTTAGAAGTCTGTGGGTCATACTATGAAAAGTGGACATTTTTACATTCCATGACTGATTTGAACTTGCGTGAATAATTGTATCGGTATACGTGGGTTTTCTAAATATTTCGAATTCTAATTTATTCGGTGTTCTTATTATTTTTAAATCTAAGAAATTTAGTGAATTATCCGTCTCTGTTTCTATTGTGAACTGGATTTTTGAGTTTACACTGTTTAAATATTCAAGAAATTGAACCAATAGTCTTTCTGTACCGGTCCATATGCAAATAATATCATCGACATACCTGGCCCAAAAATTTGCAGCAGCAAAAATAAAAGCAGGCTGTAAAATTACCTGGAAATTTTCGAAATTAAAAAAGCCATATACGACGGCAAAAACCTAACAAACACCCAGCTAGACTTCGGAAATACTCCAATTATTGATAGTGTAATAAATTTAACGAGATGAAAAAACCGACTTCCATTAGACAGCACTTTGAAACTTTAGTTTAGTTTATACATAACTCGTTCTTGGCAAGATATTGATGCCCGATGCTAAGCGAATTGTTAAAAATGTGTGCGCTTCTTTATTGAATAGGAAGCATAATGTAAATGCAGCCGCAGCAGAAACATCTTCATTAACGAAAACTCCGTTGTCTACAGTTAAAGATATTGTGACGAAGCCAATTAAAGCCAAAAAAGTCCGTAGTATTTCTGGCAAAAGCAAATGTTTTGATTGATTGCCCGGTTGGCTCTTGGTGAAACATAGTAACAATGATAATAGTTAAAACACTTGGTATTTGTTTCACAATATATTCAAGATATTCTCTAACAAGTTGAGTTTATACATAACTCTCTTTGAGAATGATCGCGAGGCCGAAACATGTTAGAGAATATCTTGAATATATTGTGAAACAAATACTAAGTGTTTTAATTATTATCATTCAATATAATTATTTCAATCAAATTGAAAATATACACACTGTAGGAGAGACCAGAGATGAACGTAACAATTTTCAATTTTCGTGTAATATCTCACAGAGCTTTTTGAATGTCAAAATTCAAATCAGTACTCATGATAGAGGTCTTTCAGCTATCTTTTAACACCAGCTTAAAGGCAACTGATATTAAAGATTTTGAGAAAAACGACCAAATAAAAAAAGTGGAATTTGTTACAACCATTCCTACCCCTAGGATTGGTTGTAACAGTGCAAGGGGGCGGTTGTGACATTGCAAAAAAAACAAATTACTTTCATAATCAACTTTTAGCTTTTACATTAGTATCACAATTATCACAAAAAATAAACATTTCTAAGCAACATAACAACTTGCTAATATAATCAACATTATTTAAAAATGAGATCTCAATCAGACAAACAATTAATTGAATCATTTGAATAATTGAATTATCGCTATCCTTAGCTAGTTTAACATCTTTTTTCTTCTTTTGTGTTTATTTCCTTTTTTTTATAGTTTTCTTAACAACTCAAGCCCTTGGCTTTTTCGTCTCTTTAGCGGTCTGCAAAATAGGTTTCTTAACTTCTTTGACTCTAAGCTTTCTTTCGTTTTGTTGTTGAATTTCAAGCTTGTTTGAATTATCAGTCATTATTGCTGGTTTTCTGCCTTCCCTTCCCTTTCCATTATTATTTTTGGTTCGTTCGGTAGGGGCTTAACTTCATAGAGGCTAAACGATGTTATCGTGACGTCCTGAACACTAGCTGAAGAGGTAGTTGAAGACTACACACTAGCTGAAGAGGGATATGTAAATTAATATGATGATGTCGATCAAATATCCACATCTATTTCCAAAATAGTTTTTGATGGCAAGGCCCATTATTGGTGGGAAAGTTAATTCAGGAGGGGTTCTTGGTAGTAATGGTAAAGCTAACGAAGCCAGTGAGGCTACCAATGGTGGGGTTACTAAGGCTACCAATGGTGGTGTTACTAAAGGTGTTGGTGAGCGTAACTCACACTCAGTCGAAATTGCTTGCATGCTTGATGATGATGAAGAGGGCATTGCATTGCAGAGTCTCAGACTATACTAGGTATATCATCATAACTTTCCCAAGTTTTGATCTCATCCAGTTGTCACAGCATTGAAGGCCTTTTTTAGAGGTCCAAATACACTACGATCAAGCGGCTGCATGTTGTGCGTGCAGTGTGGTTTGAAAGTCAAAAGGACAATGCCAGAATCTCTACATAAGTCAATTTTTTTCAGTGCTATATGGGAAATGTGGTTGTCTAAAAGAAGAATGCACTTATTTTCTTTAGATGGTTTTGAACAGGTCTTAAAATGATTCAAAAATATGTTGAAATTATCTTCCTGCATCCGACCATTTCCATTCGCACTTCCAACTAATCCTTAGGGTGCTCACAGATAAAATGATCCTTAAACCCTTTTCGCGGGAGTCTGAACATCGTAGGCATGTTATTTCCGGTGGCGTTATCTGCAGTAACTACTGTAACCAGGTCCTTCAGATACGTCACGTTCTTCAGATGTGACTGAGCTTACTTGTTGGTGCCTCTTCCTGCTACAAATCTGTATAGTTTTTGTACAGTGGTTATGCCAGTTTCATCCATATTCCATATAGCTGATGCAGTATAATTGTCTCATCTGAGTATAATGTTGGAAAAACAATTCAACATTGCTATGATTGAAACTCCCAGCCAGTCGTCACCAGCACATTCATTGGACCTCCACGAGCTGGGAATTTCTTTATTATATTTAATTGCTAATTGAAATGCTAGCTTTCGTACTTCTTTTTTTGCCTATCTGTAATTAATTTGAGAACAATGGAGTAAATACTCGGTCCGTATTTTTTCTTCCTCGTCGATAAAAACTCTTTTTTTCGAAACCGTAGCCTACATTTGGAAGTCTTGTTGAACCTTCTTAAAGCATTTTTTTCTTCTTTTGCACATATCTATATAAGTTACATGGCAGAGCTGATATGAATTCGCTAATTGAAATGCTAGCTTTCGTATTTCTTTTCTTGTCTATCCGTAATTAATTTGGGAACAATGGAGTAAATACTCGGTCAGTATTTTTTCTTCCTCGTCGATAAAAACTCTTTTTTTCGAAACCGTAGCCTACATTTGGAAGTCTTGTTGAACCTTCTTAAAGCATTTTTTTCTTCTTTTGCACATATCTATATAAGTTACATGGCAGAGCTGATATGAATTCGCAGCGTCTCGAAATGGTACTTTTCTGAGAAGTACTTCTTCTGCAGCCAAATCCGTTATTTCTGCAGTAACTAAACCTCTAATGGTCGTTCCTTTATGTATATTAGGCATTCTGGAATAAAAAAATAAATCTGTATTACTTTGAGATATAAAAAACAATAAAATATGCTTTCAGATAGCACGATCATAATGGGATGAAAGTAACAAGCTGTTACTTTCATCCCTATCTTTAAATGTTCCCGAATATTGGCAAACACATGTCTATAATCTAAAAAACCATTAGAAATATACCATTTCGAATGCCAAAATAGAAATAGACTTTTGCATCGAACTGATTTTTGCCCGAACAACTTTTGTTGGGTTTGGCTCATTTTGAAAGACCCATACAGTCGACTGCTATTTACTTTCCGACTCATATGCATACATTCAACATTAGCCACCTATGGAGATATTATACACGGCTTTTGACGTATCACGATTGTATTTTTTGAGCATTTCTTTGCACCAGTCGATACGAGTCTTTTTTTGAGCGATTTTCAAATTATGCGGAATCCAACGCGCACAAATCCTTTTCACGGCTAAATGTTCATGTACAATCTTGTGTATGCTTGTCATACTAATGTTTAGGTATGCCTCAATCTCATGGTATATCACATGACGATCTTGCTTTATCAGTTCAGTCGATGTTTTCTGGAATAACAATCGATTTTGGACGACCTTTAAATTCGCCCGTGAGCGAACGACGACCACGATTTAATTCACTAAACCAGTGATACAACAGTAGAAGTGACATTCAGGGAAATAATAGTTGTACGTCATCAAAATCTATGAAACACTCACGTTACAATGTTGCCACATCAACACCAAAATGACCAACACTTTGGCTTTTGTACGATCGATAAAACTGTAAATGAAAAAGTAACACGAAAAGTTTTGTCTTTAAAAGTTTTAATCAAAAATCTGTTTCGAAACTTCTGCTTGTGAACTTAGCGGCTTTTCATTTAGTTCACACAAAGTTTAATTATTTACTATCACTAAAACCAACTTTCAGCATCTGAATCGCTGTTTCAGTAAATTATTAGGGGATTAACTTCTAGTCTATCGAATACTCTTTCGCGATTCGATCATCTTTCAATCTCTTCTTCTGTATGTCTGATGCTGTTCATCCAGATCTTTAGTGTAACTGTTGATAAATCTTCTTTCCTCATATCAATCGTTCTTCTATCCTGACCTATATGATGATTGTAATAATTTTTGCCCACGCCCCATATCAATTCTATAGGATTGAATATGCAATGATAAGGGGGAAGACGTAACACTTTGTAGCCATACTCTTCAGTCATATGATCCGCCACATATTCTTTTTGGGCTTGTTTGTAAAAAGAACATTATGAAACATAAACCTGTCTCTAATTACTGCTTATCGAATAACGATTTGCAACAATTCACTTTTCAAACAAAGTGTTTTCGTTTTCAAAACACTCACGTTACAACACTTTGACATTTGTATGATCGATAAAACTGTAAATGAAAAATATTGACTTTAAAAGTTTTAATCAAAAATCTGTTTCCTAAGGTAGTTCTCAAAAGGAAGATTATGCTTCGTCAGCCATTCTGCAATTTTTGGTTTTGTCCGTGCACTAGTTGGAGGTTTATCCATCTGTGTACTGTGATAGGGTGTATGACAATAACTGATGGCTCCTCCAAAATTTTTAATAGCTGGTTTTCAAAATCAAACAGAAAGTTCCTAGAGATTATCATAGAGAAATGAATCTTGATTCATTTCTCTATGATAATCGTCTTTTGTTTTAGAAGAGAAGACTAATTCGGCCTTTGGAATAAAGCCATTCTTGTTCCCAGCATGAAGAAACATATATCTGCAATAACATGTTGTTATGGACACGTCTTAAAAGATATAGCACTCACTTTTTTCCATCAACTTGTTCTCTTGTTATTATCTTGCCATGAGTGACTCAAGGTCCCATTTTGAAATATCCATGTTGCATCTAAATAAACATAATTAAACAGAGATTCGTCTTTGATATTTTGATACGTTTTTAAAAATTGGATTTGTTTAAAAACAATATCTGGAAGTTTCATGCCCCCTACGTGGATTATCCTTACTCCATTTGAAACCAATTTCTTTTAGAAGTGTATGAAGCGAAGTTTTACATGCATTAAAAAGTTGCATGTTCTTTAGTTTTTCATGAATACTTTCACGATTAACCGTTTGTTCTGAAAGTTCAATAAACTTTTATAAAAATACAATATTACCATATGAATCTAAATTGAGCTTACATTAAAATGATCTAGATTAGTTACTCGTTTTGGAAGTGGACGCTTTTTCTTCGGTGATTTTAAGATTTCGTTATTCTTGAACTTTTTCGAAATTGCACTAACTGTACCACTGCTAATATTTAGTGCAGCTGAAAATTGCTGAAAAAACTCTAATTAATCATGAGACCGACTAAGTTATTAATACATACCTCTCTCACAGCGTTTAATGGCAAAATAGGACCCGCATTATCTCATTCCTGTTCAAAATAATTGATAAATTACGAGACAAGCTGCTTACACCGACTGCTTAACGGTTTTGGCATTTTTTGCAATTATAATCGTAAGTTTTTTACTACAGAACTCACAAAAACAGAAACTAAACCAGAAATTAGCTAAAATAGCAAAGAATACAGTAGAAATAATCCAAAGCGTTTGAAGGCACAACTCAAAAACGATCAGAACATAAAAATTACAGATTTTACGAAGAAACTTGTGTTAGGTCTACAACACAATGATTTAATAAATGATTTTTTTCTTTCTTATGGATTTAAATTGGCAATAGATTTCTTAACCATTATTTCCCGGAATGAGCTATACATACCTTCAACAACATTTTTTTTTAACTAAAAGGTAATCGATCGTAGTGCTTCAAATGCTGTTTATTCCCAGCCATCGCGTTTACTTCAGTTATCTGATGTTGTGCCTGTTGTGCCTGATGTGTCGCCTGTTTCTTTAAATAATATTCCGGTTTTAAGTAAACGCGTTTAAAGCATCCTAGCCTATTCAATATTTTTTTAATTCTGCTACTTTTTCATATCCCCTCTTGGATGTCGGATGCTTAATTGTGCGTGTATTCCGTACTTTTATCCTTTTTAAATTGTGGACATAACGAACCATTATTATTATAATTATTCAATTAAGTAAGAAAACGAAAACTTGTACTGATTGACGTACGAGGAGACTGGAACAGGAAACTGACAATCAATTAGGTCAAATTGGAGACTACTTTAATATGGTAATAACGATTTTAATTAAAAGTTAACAGTACCCAAACGATATTAAAAATCTGCTTATTTATCAAAGAATTTCTCGAAAGCAGGATTCTGATGAGTTCGCTTCAAAAAAGCTTACGAGAAAATAGAAGAGAGATAAGACAAAACGAGGAAAGTTCAGTATTTTCACAGACGAACAATGAACAATCAATGCGTAATATTTCCTATGCACATACATTATTCTTAACGAGCTCAGTCTTGGTGGTTTTTTGTTTTTGATAAATTGATTTTATCAACGGCAATTACAAAACTAATAAATAATAGATTATTCGAATGACGAGAATGATATATGATCATTAAGCAAAACTCATCAATGTTTTGAGTTTTCTTTTTTCTTTTTTGTTTATTATTGCTAGTGAATTGATTTTGGAACAGGGGCGTAAAATCACTAAAAAATATGTCTAAATCACTAAAAATGCCGGTAGTATATTTTCCATATTATACATAAAAATAAATAAATAAATTTATCTATTAGTACAATAAAAATTTTAACTTAAATTATACAATGTATAATTATACAATAATTATACATTTAATTCGGTTTCGCTCTCACTGTCAGTTTCATTTACATTAGTAATAAGTGATTCTATATTATTATTATCTTTCTATTCTATATTATATTTCTATTCTATATTATCCCCTATAATAATAACATGGTTAATCGAATTTATCCAACTTTCTTTAGGAAAACTATCTACAACCTTTCAAATTATTATTGCAGCACTTGCACTTAGAGTCGTAGAAATGTTCTCTGCTTTAACATTGGATTTTACCCGGGCGGTAAATATTTTCTTTTAAAATTAGCAGTACCGGAGGCACAATGATCATTATCTTGCCAAGAACGCCACATTTTTAGCAACGTTTGGAATAACAAAAAATACGATCAAAATTATAGAACTGCACTGGTTAAGAAATGAATGCTAACTAAACTAAAATATTTCGAAACTGCTAAACCAGGTATAAAATTAATTTTATCTTTTTACCTGTTATTTTATTATGCCCGGCCCTGTTTACGTTTCTTGCAACTTTGCCAGGTTTTGTTACGGCAGACGTTGTTAAGAGTTTATTGCAACCAATCGGTTAACGGTATATCTTGAAACGCACTATACATAAAACTGCATAGTTCTATTTATAAAAAACTGTATTATCGTTCCAGGCGGGTGGGCCTTTCAGGCCCTACCTTGTACATTCTTTATTGAATTATTTAGAGGATGGGCCCCTGCATCACTTTTACCTTGTCTGGGATCAATTTGGCGTCGTCTTATAATTTTTATGTTTGCAAACAATACAATGTCTCAAAATTACCTGTACGTTTATAGATCAGTTTACATTTAATGTTTGAGTGAAGCTGACTGAGCGTGAATGAGGAGTAACTGTGGTGCTCGTTGTCCATTTCAAACCCTAGTGGTCGAAAAAGAGCACAGAATGTTCTGAAGGATGCGGAAAAAACTGTCAAGCAGTTGCAGGAAGTTTTTTTTAATTATTTTTCGGGCAACCCTTCCAGGAAAAAATATGCCATTGAAGTAATAAAGAAAGAAAATTGGTATATCAAACGAAATGGAAAGAACTGAACGATGAGCAGCTAAAAAAATATGTTTGCTTATTTATTTTGACGGGAGTCATTACAATGTTTAGTCGCCAAGATGGTCGTCCAATTTATTCTAAGGTAATAACCGGGATCTGTTCAAGATCTCCCGGAGATCTTCACACCTACAGGAAGGTTAGGTTTAGTTACGTTTGGTTTGGTTAAAATTGTTTTCAGCTTAATAACAGGTTTTACGAACAACAAGAAGTTGGTAATTTAAGGCTAATTAAAAGTGTTAATAATAATAAGGCTTTGGATGCATAGGAAAGCATTCAAATAGAAAAATGTAAGAAAATCATGAACCGAGATAAAGGGCCTATCCCGTTCAGTCAACTTTTTCAATTATTAATGCAAGGCTTAGTAAACCTCACGGTTCATGATTTTTACACGCTTCGTTAGGTAGCGTTTTTCATATAAATAGTACATAGTTTAGTTTTAAAATTAGATTAAATCATCTCCTGATGATGCTAACATGGTTAGCGCAACGTGCGTCGAGCAGTTCAAAAAAAGTTATTTGGTGTTTAGTGGTAAATCTCTTCAAGATTATACTCAAGCAGCAAAGGTCTTGGGAGACTTTATATTATTCAAGGGACAGTGAAACAGCAGCAGTATATTTAGAGCCTAGAAAATAGATTGATACCTCAGTTGAGAGAATGGTGCCCTAATAATGAAAATATTATTCTCATGCAAGATGGAGCATCATGTCATACTGCGAAATCTGTGAAAAAAATTATTAACGAACAGAATATTCAGTTGTTGGACTTGCCTGGAAACTCGCCAGACATGAATCCAATAAAGAATGTCTGGGAGCTTTTGAAACGTGAGATTGCCAAGGACAATGTCACAAATAAGACACAATTAATTGAGAGGATAATTTTCCGTTGGGATCATAATGAATATCTCAAAGAAATGTGTCTTAGGGCCGGTTCTACAATGCAAGAATATACCAGGTACAAGCTATACTTGGAATAAAAGAACTTAAATAGTAGATTCCAAAATATAATATTCACGCATGAACTCGAAAACGATAGTTCACCATTTCTGGATGTTTTAGTCAGTAGGAATAATAAAAATAGGTTAGATTTTAATATTTTCAGAAAAAACACCACCACTTCGAGATATATTCCTAACGATTCAAATCATAGCTTCCAAAATAAGATGACTAGTTTAAATTTTATGGTAAATAGATTAATCAATTTTCCATTAAACAAAGATAATTATAACAAAGAATTAAATTAATTAGGAAGGTATCCGAAGTGAACGGTTATAATATGAACATTGTAGATAAATTAATTAGAAAACATAAGTTTAGAAAATTATTGAAAGAATCTTCGACTTTTCAAAAGGATCAGAACAAAAATGAATTCATGGTAATACCGTTTGATGTTCAATTAATACGAGGTCTAGACAAAATTTTTAAAAAAGTGGACATTAAGGTTGTGTACAAACCATATAATAAATTAAGAGAAGTCCTTGGTAATTCAAAGGATAAAGTAGATCAACATGAAGCTTGTGATCAAACGTATATTGGACAAACAAAAAGATCCATATTAACGAGATATAAAGTACACATTGCCCACATTAGATATGGGAGAAATGAAACATTTTGTGTTGTCCAGCATGTAATTGAACGAGACCACAATATGGAGATTAGTAATTTTAGACTGATTAAAAGTGTTAATAATAATAGGGCTTTGGATGTATATGAAAGCATTCAAATAGAAAAATGTAAGAAAATCATGGACTTCTGATTAGGGATTGCAATCCCGCAGCCCATTCAATCCCGCGGGATTACTCAATCCCGCGCGGGATTCCGCATTTTTTAAATTATGTTATAAAATCAAATTGAAACTACAGATTTTTGTGTAAAAATCAACTTTTATTAAACATTTCTTACGTTAAGCAACAGAAATTATTTCTTTTCTATTAATTAAGTATAAGTAATTAGTAATCTATTTTCTTAGATTCATCTTTAAATGTTTGGCATAGTTTAATAGTTTTGTTTAATTTTACCCTTACTCCTAACAACAGTTTTATATTTTTAATTCGGTCTTATTTATATAATGACTAATAATCAAATTACAACTTTCTCTTAGATTCTATTAATTACTATGATATCAATCTATGGTGATAACTTTTGAAAATACGCTCTTAAGAAGCAAATGGCATTTATTGTATCATCTCCGAGCCTGCTTCTGAGTGAACTGCAAATACATCCTGATACCAAAACGCTCTCTCGGCTTCTATGTTAGTAGGCTGAACCGTCAGGATATATTCATAGGCGAGCGTCAGGTACTCTCCACTGATACCACCGGACTCAAAGAACGTCATTTATTTCTTCAAAATTTTCTCAAAGTCCTTTTACTTGTTGTCTGGCTTTTTCTTAAATATTTCTTTTTCTTGTTGAAGCTGATTTTCTAAATCTTCTTTTAGCGTTAGAGTAGGATGTGTATCAGTAGCAGATGTTCCATCTATAGGTGTATTTTCCAAGACGTCATCTGTATATGTTTCATCGTCTTGAACTACGACTCTTTCTATTATTTTCTTTATTTCTTGGCGTATTGCAACTTTTGTTGGCATGAAGGATGTATAAGTACGATTTGTATTTTTGGCTTCTTCGTCGTACTTTTTCGGATTTTGCAACTAAATCAAAACTGCTGTTAAATCAGTGCGGCGTTCTTGAATACGTTCATGTAGAGACTGTGACAACTGGTAACTAAACACCGTATTTTGTTGTTGCAATTTATCCAATATAAATCGAACTATTGTGTCCGCAATGATAAGCGTTGACTCTCGCCTACAAAGTGCCTCAACTCCTAATTTAAAAGGCTGCAAGTTAGCAATGAGATCTTTAGTTATGAACCACTCATTATCGCTGAATTTAATCTCAGATTCAATTTCAATATCGATTAATGCTTTATCAATACAATTCTTCAAATTGTGGAATCATTCTAATATATTCAAAAGGCTATTCCAGCGAGTACGGCAGTCTAATATCAATGCCAATTCTTTTTTACGGCCTTTTGGTTCCTTCACATATTTTTGTAAGACGTCATTTTTAGTTTAGTCATTTCAAGTGGCAGTGAATTTATATTTACAGTCACACCCTGTTCATTGGCGTCCGTATCATCGTTATCATCATTATCAGATTCCTCCGTAAATGCTGTTGCTGGGCATTCTGATATTGAAGAATTGTTTTTCTTATACAATGTATCAACCACCACTAGTTGTAAGCCGCGTGTAAAACAAAGCTGCTGGGAACAATGCAAAGGTCTGCTAACCTTCACCATCACACTAACGCCGTCCGTTGTAATTGCGATAATATATGTGTCTAAGTCTAGACTGTGTCTAAGTCTAAACTCGTGAGGCGTTCTTTCATCAAGCTAATGCAATGTCCTGCTGTAGCCGAGCCATGTATATGAACCAAAGCCAGATTAAAATGGTTTTCTTTCTGGTGGTCGTTGATATTTAAGTATCGATGATTCTTTTGTGATGTCCATTCGTCAAATGTGAGTGAAAATCTCTGTTTTCCTTTCTTGAGACGTTTAAATTCAATAATCAGGTCAGCTTTAACTGTGTTACAAAAATTTGTTACGATAGATCGTATTCTATTTAGCGAATTGGGTAGTTTGTGACCGCTTTTAGAAAATAAATTTCTTAAATCCGTAAATGTGCAAAAGGAACTTAAGGTAAATCCGTCTTTACATTCCATCCTAGAGATCATTTTGTCCATGGGGTTTTCTTTGATAAGAAAACTGTCCATTGTTTTAGGTTTCTTCTTTGGTACTACTGGTAAGGATTCTTCTCCAGTGTCATCGTTTCGAGAACTGATATCGATATTGTATTTAGTCTTCAAATGTATTTTCAAGCCTTTGGTAGAACGTTGACTAATTTTTAGTTCAGCTGAACACAGAATCCGTTTGCCACCTTTGTCATTTTTCTTGAAATAACGCCACAGACCTTTTCCAAGTTGGCTGATATCGCCATCGCCGTCGCCTTTATTCTTTTTCTCGGGATTATCAGTTTCAATGGACTTACACATGATTCATTTACTCGTTACCTGCAAATAATAAATAAAGTTTAATGTAAGTATAGATTTAGATTCATTTATTTAATTTTTACACAGTGCTCTGCTACATTCTCACACCCCACACGAGTAATCCGCTTCACTACCATCGATGACCATATACAAAAAACATTGTTAACAAAAACAAAAACTACTTTAAGTCATAATGTTTCACGCAACATTACGATATTATATTGTTAATTACGACACACACAATCTGATTTTAAAATAGCACAGAACAAAACTAAATCAAAAACATTAAAATTTAGGTACTTACGTTAAACGCCGGACGGTGAATACGAAAACACTCATCACCTATACAGAAAGACGTGCGCAGGCTGCGCAGCGCAGTACTTTTTAGGAATAACTGACAGGACCCGCCAACCGTCCGCTGGTCACCAGAGTGGCGCGCTGTGCGGAACGGCAACGTCGCGCTCGTGCCACTCGCGATTTACGCCTCGAAAGTTTCAGCGCCAAATTTTTAATTTGCGGGATCTGCGGATTCGCGCTTTGAAGGTGCGGGATCCAGCAGATTCATAAAAGCAGTGGGAATGCGTGATCCCGTTTTGCGGGATTGCAATCCCTACTTCTGATCTTATATAGCAAGTTCGGCCTCTAGTTTTGACATTATTTTCTGGACTTGAGTTTTGAAAATGGTTCATTACACTGGTTATTTTTGTTAACTATTTTGTTACAACTTAATGGAGTCATACTTCTTTAAAAGAACGTTTTCTGTGGACCACCTTGTATAAACTTTCTATGAATCGGTTTATTATTTGGAATTGATTCCGATTGTCATCGGAAACGAACATGAAACTATCCCACAAGCGAAAAAATATATTTAAAGTAATGTTATCCCTGAAAAATATACCGTGATTCTATCGCATAATCCTGCACTTCCTGCAGTCGATTGCGGCGAGTCGGTATCGTGGTTTGCCGATTTCCTGGGGTCCGTGTCACCATCTGATCATAAAGAGCGATACCGGTGCAAGACACGATGTTCCCGCTTGTTGTCGTATCCAATACAAGTTGGTCTTCCGAGAAAGTTATTGCTGCTTGAACTGCCTTTCCACATCTGGTTTAAAATGTTGTAACAGTCAGGACTAAATAACAGGCTCTCTGAATTATGTATAAAGGTGACTGAAAATACATTGTTAGTTTTAATAAACGAGTTCGGACATTTGGAGTTTGCGGGAATTAGGCTATTGCTTTATGAAATTGAACGTTCTTCAAAAAATGTCTCTTTTTCAAAAGTTATTCAATGCTATTCGATTCTTCGATTTTTTCAATTTTTCGACAAAACTCAATTTTATTGAAAAATGTTATTCGACCTTTTTTTGTAGATTATTCCATTTCCTATAAATTTCCATTAATACATTTTAATAGTACATTAATACTTAAAAATGCATTAATATTACTTGAATCAAAAAAGCTCGGCAAGCTTGTGATTCTTGGAATAAGAACAACGGTGCAGCGCATAAGAGTTATAATTAAGCTGTAATAATTACGAGCTATGTCACGAGACAGAGCTCTGTCACAGCTGTCAAGAGCTCTGTCTCGTGAGAGCTCTGTCTGTCAAGAGCTCTGTCATAGTATTTTCGTCATTTCTAACAATATTTTCGATACCTTTAAAAAAATTGTTGATTTTCTTTTAAACAGTCTACATATATATATATATATATATATATATATATATATATATATATATATATATATATATATATATATATATATATATATATATATATATATATATATATATATATATACCAGGTGTCCCATTAAGGATGGATCGCGGCCGTATCTTGAAAACTATTTATCCCACAGCTTTGGGGAAAAAAAATTGTACTAAAAATGATCATGAGAAATTCACCAAAAATATTTTTAAGCTTCTAAAACGACCGCAAGAGGGCGTGACGAGCTAAACATTTTTAAAAATATTTTTTTTTGTGTATTTTCAAGTGTTAACCGAGTAAGAAAAATTCTCAGTTATAATTAGCAAACTGTCTCCTACAACTTTGTTTTATGACATTTTATCGTAATTTCACGAATAGAGGGGAGGAGGGGAGTTTTACCTATTGAGATAAAAAGTCGTCTAATGTCCGTTTGCCTTAACCGATTTTCCTCAATTTGGATTCATTTAAAAGGCAATTGCTGGGACAATCAGATAATCTGGGAGATAAATTATTTAGTTTATAAATGAAACCGCGAGGTGGTGTTACATTCAACAATAGTTTTTTTGAAGTTTTGTTCAGTTTTTTCAAATGGAATGGTACAGCTTTTACTACATGGCAAGAAAGGTAATTTAAAGAGGAATCGTTCAGTGAAAACCCGAAATCGATATCTCTGACATGTCAAGAGATATTTCGATTTTTCTGAAAAAATCAGTTATTTCACTACTACCTGCATTAAGTTAAAAAAATATTAACCTAATGTTTGTCTTCCTTCACACTTTACCAAGGATTAGGACTGGTCCAAATTCTTCCTGCCATATTAATTTGGAGCGTGTTTAAAGGCCAACGGGCTAACAACGAAGATAATAATAATAATAACAGTCAAATAAAATTAACAGCACAACAGTCTAATAATTAACAGAATCTGAACTTTAACGCCTTTCTAAATGTTCAAAGTACCTATATATATATATATATATATATATATATATATATATATATATATATATATATATATATATATATATATATATATACAGTAGGGCCTCGTTAATCCGGAGAGGCAAAAACAAGACCCTTTCCGGATTATCGAGGCGTCCGAATACTGCCTCTGAATTACCAACTTTTTTGGAGGCGAGAACTTCAACACTATTGTTCTCATCTTGCTCATCATCCTCACACATTGCCTCTCGCACAGTCTCCTCATCAGTTAACACTTCATACGTGGCGGCGCCATGATGTTAGCGAACGCGTCAAATTGACACTGTAGACGGAAGGCGATAAATAAAAGACTGACGATGGATTGGCTCATGGCAGCCCGCACCTATACCCGCCTTCCCCGCGAACCCCATTGCCCGGCCGGATTACAGCGATCACCGAACAAGCGTTACTCCGGATTAACGAGGCCCTACTGTATATATATATATATATATATATATATATATATATATATATATATATATATATATATATATATATATATATATATATATATATATATAAAGTGGAAAGGCAGTTCAAGCAGCAATAACTTTCTCGGAAGACCAACTTGTATTGGATACGACAACAAGCGGGAACATCGTGTCTTGCACCGGTATCGCTCTTTATTATCAGATGGTGACACGGACCCCAGGAAATCGGCAAACCACGATACCGACTCGCCGCAATCGACTGCAGGAAGTGCAGGATTATGCGATAGAATCACGGTATATTTTTCAGGGATAACATTACTTTAAATATATTTTTTCGCTTGTGGGATAGTTTCATGTTCGTTTCCGATGACAATCGGAATCAATTCCAAATAATAAACCGATTCATAGAAAGTTTATACAAGGTGGTCCACAGAAAACGTTCTTTTAAAGAAGTATGACTCCATTAAGTTGTAACAAAATAGTTAACAAAAATAACCAGTGTAATGAACCATTTTCAAAACTCAAGTCCAGAAAATAATGTCAAAACTAGAGGCCGAACTTGCTATATAAGATCAGAAGTAGGGATTGCAATCCCGCAAAACGGGATCACGCATTCCCACTGCTTTTATTAATCTGCTGGATCCCGCACCTTCAAAGCGCGGATCCGCAGATCCCGCAAATTAAAAATTTGGCGCTAAAAATTTGAAACTTTCGAGGCGTAAATCGCGAGTGGCACGAGCGCGACGTTGCCGTTCCGCACAGCGCGCCTCGCCGGTGACCAGCGGACGGTTGGCGGGTCCGCCTTGCTCATCATCCTCACACATTGCCTCTCGCACAGTCTCCTCATCAGTTAACACTTCATACGTGGCGGCGCCATGATGTTAGCGAACGCGTCAAATTGACACTGTAGACGGAAGGCGATAAATAAAAGACTGACGATGGATTGGCTCATGGCAGCCCGCACCTACACCCGCCTCCCCCGCGAACCCCATTGCCCGGCCGGATTACAGCGATCACCGAACAAGCGGTACTCCGGATTAACGAGGCCCTACTGTATATATATATATATATATATATATATATATATATATATATATATATATATATATATATATATATATATATATATATATATATATATATATATATATATATATATATAGTTGATTAAAACTAAAGGCTTCTAAACCCAAACTTGTATATTAAAGTATAGTTTAATTTTAATTTAATTTAATAATATTAATAAATTTAATTTAAGCATTTTTATCGCCGCCTGTAGGAAAAGGATATGACTTTTTACTCTATCGCCGTTTATACAGGATGTAAGGGAAATCATTTTTGTAAATTTAATCGATTCTTTACAACATTTTGACCAAAAAGTTTCATTGACACTTTTACCACAAGATGGGTCTATGAGACCAGTAGAGAAATTTTAAACTTGAATGTTGGCAACCCCGCTTTTCGGACTGAATTGTGGCTCTCAGTACGTTTCCCTCACCTATCCACTTTGCTTTTTACTTTACTTTTCTTTTTATTGTTTGTTGAATTGTTCATTATATTTGTACACAATGGAGGGGAAAAACCCATCAAGAAACATAAAAAAAGTAAGTGTTATACACCCTGACTTTGCTAGTTGCGTCCTGCAGATGTCGCAAGAACTGAGCGATGAAGGAACTAGATCAGATGAAGGAGAATACTCTAGCAATTCAGATGATGATCCGGATTATGGCTTGCCTGCTCAGTTGGAAGACCACAGCGAGGAAACGGCTGAGGAAGCTCTGATAGAAGCACTAATGATGATGATGTTTTTGATGAACTTGGGGTTGCTGATGAGATGATTTTTAAAGAACAAAGTCAACACATTTTTTAAGAACAAAAATTAATCTGAACCACCCTATTTTTGGTCAACTAAAGAACCAAATAGAAAAGCTCGTACTCCTAGTAGAAATAATATTCGCGGATCACCTGGTTTTGCAGGTCTTGCTAAAGCTTTGGGAAGTATGCCTGACAACGGCAATGTTTGGAAACTTTTGTTCACCGATGATAGGGTCCAAATGATTGTTACTTATAGAAATCATAAACTTTCCTCTGTAAGAAGCTCATTAGGTCCCAATACCTAAAAATCACACTTCCGAGACACAGACGTTATAGAAATGGAAGCTTATATTGGCTTCTTAGCTCTGTTGAGCATTCTCAAGAGTGCCCATGAAAAAATGAAGTCATTGTTTTCAAAAGATGATACAAACAGACCCTGATTCAATGCTACAATGTCTCAAAAATGTTTTGAAATTTTGACTTCGGCCTTACGGTTTGACGATCAAGCACAGGCAACTCCTATTACCGAAATAGTCACGCAATTTGTTTCAAACTTACAAAAGCATATCCTCCTACTGCAAATTTGACAATCGATGAAATGTTAATGCCATTTCGAGGTGGGTGTGGCTTTAAGGTATATATGCCTAAAAAGCCTAAGAAATGTGGCGTAAAAATAATGTGCTCGTTTGATGCAAAGACATCTTACCTCTATAATACATACATTTACCCGAAAACGGATTGTGATGCCATAGGATCGACACCAAATGAGCTAAACTTGCAAAAACCAACTCAGTGTATTGTACGACTTTGCAAAGGAAGGTAACATGTGACAAATATTTCACTATTGAGTCTATTGATGAAGTTGCTAAGAGAGGTTTAACTTATGTTGACATCATGCAGAAGGATAAGCTGGTAAGCATACTAGATATGAAATACGAAGAACTAGAAGATAGCCGCTAGTTGCATGCAACAGTATAGTAACTATTTGTAGCGTCAATTCTTTTACCGTTTACCAAAGCTACAAAGATTCACCTTTGCTAAACTGGTTTTCATTCTTGAGAGATTTGGCAAAGGATATGATTGAACCGCACTTAAGAAGAATACTTTCGATTCAAAATATTCCAAGGGAGCTAAGAGCTACTGTAAAATCACTTTCAGATCTAGATAGCGAGCAGCAAGCAAGAAGTTGTAGCTTCCACAAATAAGTTCCAAAAACAGAAACTATGTAGCAAGTGCTCATACACCAAACAAAGGAAAACCCAATATAAATATATAACGCTATTTGTTTAGAACATAGCAAAAATGTTTGTGTATACTGTACGCTGATGGTTCCTACTCCACTTATAATAATATAAAGAATTTTTTATTTTGTTTTACTTTATTTTAACTCGTTGTACAACGGACGGTGGATCCTGTTACTCACTCATGACTGTACTGACAAAAAAATTGAGTGAAATAGATCCTCGGGAGTTGTCGGTACTCCTAATACGTTGTACTGCAGCGATCTACACTGACAGCGTGATTGGTCAAGGAAACGATTGATGCATTTAGTTGGGAAATACTTTCGCATGCGGCTTACTCAGCAAACTGGGCTCCGTCCGATTACTACTTATTTCCATCGATGATACACACACTTGGTTAGCAGCGCTTCATTTCTTACGAAAATAGCTCGATGACCGATTTGCCTCAAAAATAAATAATTTTTTGGCGTGACATTCACAACGACAGGTGGGAAAAATATATAGCCAGCGATGAGCAATTCTTGAAATAAAATATTTTTTATCATTTTCATTTTCAACAACTTTTATCTTAACATGCCTGATATACTCTTTTATACCATTTCATATAACCTCTTATAGAAAACTCATAGGGTGAGGTGAGAAATTTCTTTCAAATGAAAAATCGGTTACATTTACGAAAGTTATTTTTCTTACACTCTGAATGTATAAAACAAATCGGATAAGTCTTTAGTTTCGAAAAATTCTAAAAATACCGCTTTAGAAAATCGATCAGAGTTTATTTAATCAGAAGTAGGAATCAAAATTGATTCAGTATTGTTAGCTGATGTTCACACAATTTGAGTATACCAGAAAAAAGTTTAAACTGATTTAACAAGAACTCGACAAAAAAAGCCAGTTTCTAAAGCCATTACGATAATGGTGGCGGTAATTCTTGCAGCTGCATAATCGTACTGAAAAATGCGGTTCCAAAGGCATTTTCTTTCAATTTTTTTCGACCGCGTTACCATCTTGCCGGTCTAAAATGAACATTTTTCGATTTTGTAAGTTTCGTAATGCGAAACGCGACCTTATGATTGCGACAAATCGGTCCAGTTGTCTCCGGGCTACCGGGCTCGATATGGTCTACGTGTCAGTCACATTGCTCTTTATCGGTCGGTTAGAATAATTGCAACAACTACCAAGGCGTGACTCAAATACTTTTCATATTGCTCATTAAAGAACTGCTTCTGTTTTGTTCTCAGCGATATTTCCAATTAAATATTTTTATTCAGATTCTTATTGCGATTATTTCTATTCCGTAAACACTTTTCTATTTGGTTTGCCTCGAGGTCTGATACTGGGGTGGCGTTAAAAGTTGATAACCTTGAGTGAGAATTATGTTTATTGGCCGATAGACTAGGTATTTACAAGGGTTGCTTAAACAGTTTGTAGTCAAACAATAAAAAAACCAAACGGTCGCGGTAGTCTGGCGGGCTAGCCACTCGCCTGGCTAGCCAATCGAATGATCCCGGGTTCGAATCCTTGTACGGGTATGGATTTTTCTGTAGTCTACCCGGCTTTAATGGGACACATTGTAAAGTTATGGATTGATCTATTACTAAAGAACGGTAGATCGTTAAGGTGACTTAAAAATAATAATAAAATAAAACAGGTTGAAATTTTTCAAAGCTACCTTTATTTTTCAATACATGAGATGTGCAGCGTTCTTGCTTGACTTTTGTTATGCATTTTCAGTGCAAGTTTTAACTCCTCCTTCGAATCACTCACTATATATATATATATATATATATATATATATATATATATATATATATATATATATATATCTTATCTATGATATGAAGTGACCAATGAGAACCACACACGAAATTACACGATACAGCTAGGATAACCGGTTTTGTTACTCTCTCTTTCTAACTTGTGTTAAATGCATTGATTATGTTTTTGAACTTGCGGTAATACTTCTTTGTCTAACACGTAGCAATTTTGAAATAAGGATTTCCTAGCTTTCAGTTTACTGTTCTGACGTAATCGTCAGGTTTCGTGAAACGGACTGTGTGTATATATATATGTATATATATATATATATATATATATATATATATATATATATATATATATATATATATATATATATATATATATATATATATATATATATATATACGTGAGATGATGCGTTATCGTGATGCAAAATCCAAGAGTTTTCTTTCCACAAATCTGACCTTTTTCGACGCATTTGCTCTCACAAACGCCGCAAAATGCTTAGATAATATTCTTTATTTACCATCTGGTCTTTTGGCAAGAATTCCTAGTGCACCGCGATAATCAATGAAAAGACTCAACATCACCTTAACTTTTTCGAAAGGCGCCATTCTCTACTCGAATACTTGCTTCGAACTCGTATACTCACGTTTCATCACCAGATACAGTGCGTTTTTTGAACGTGGGGTCGGAATTGACTCATTCTAGCATGTTTCTCATTCATGCATCTCTCATTCATGTTTTCAGCGACCTTTACGGGATTGAGTTTTCTGAAGAAAATTCAGGTCTAGCGGCAACGCGTTCATGTCCAAACAATCGCTTAAAATTGTACAAATTAAATTTTGAGAACAACACTTACATTTTTAGGAATAAGCGAAAATTTGGCTTGAGAAATGCTTGGCGTCAAAAAAACCACAAGTTTTTTGGCGCGGAATGTATTTTTTGATAGAAAGATGGAAAAAAGTAATAGCTAACGATTGTAATTACTTTGATTGATAATCATTTATTTTGTTATGAAAATAAACTCTTAAATTTTACGAAAAAGTTGACATCATTACCCGAAACACGTATTATAATAACTTGTGTTCGTTCTGCAAGTGAATGTCGCACCATTTTCAAATCTCCTGAGTGTTTAGCTTATTCTGAAATAATCTAAACGAAAACAAATGTTAAATTGAAAATTAAATATTTTAATTCAAAACAGGGAACGTCCTGTTGCAACTTTCTGTCACAACCTTAAACAAATATTGTTTTTTTTCTGGGAATTTTTAAAGTTAGATTTTTAACTTCGAGCGATCTGTGTAAACATCTCTTAAGGATATTTGTTGTTCGATATCTCTGAACCGGTTAGAGATAGACACGTGAACGGATTATACTTGATATTATTAAACAGTTTAAGAAAGATATTACCGTTTTCGATGGCGAAAAATTGTTTTTTTCCACCGAGCGGACGATAAATAGCTTTTATTCTCGACGTGTAGTGGTAAAATTCTCGCCATACCTGTTAGCGATCGTAATCAGATTAATTCCATATAATGTGACCGCTCACTTTTCTGGCCGCGGCGGGCGGTCGATAACGCGTCATTTTTTATACCGCGGTCGGGCTTTGTTTCAACAATGCTTATAAATTAAAATAAAAAAGCTAAATATATAAATAATTGGGCGACGGATCTCTATTCTAATGATGCGACCATATTAAGCAACGTAATATATATATATATATATATATATATATATATATATATATATATATATATATATATATATATATATATATATATATATATATATATATACGAGGGAATAGTGAACAATTTTAAAAATCGATTTTATTATATTTTTCTTAATTCCTCTCATTTGATTCATTTGTAACTTATAGAAAACTTATTTGCTGTGATTAATATACCTATTGAAATTAACCGACTCGTGTTTTTCTGAACTAATGTTTCAGTTAGTTACATTAGGATGAGGGTCGCATTGGTCTTAGGGACTATTTAGCGACTATATCATTTATATTAATTAAGAAGTTTTGAACGGCTACGACAAATATTCACTGACATCTGAGATTCGTGCATGCGTAATGGTGATTGAAGAAGGGTGATGAAGAAGCAGCGACTAGATTCGATCAGTTATAGATATTTCTCTAAGGTAGAGGAGTAAGTCCACGGAACCGGGTCGAAAGAGATTTGGGAGGTCGCTAGGAAGGGAGAGTCTGGTCCTGATATTTGTTGTGGCGCGACATCCTGTTAGAATGTGGTGGAAGGTCTGAGGTTCATAGCAAAATGAGCAGTTAGGAGGTGGATCGTTCCGTAAGAGGTGCTGGTGAGTGAGAGTACAATGTCCGGATCTCATCCTGAACCAGCTGGTGGAGATTTTTTTAGAGGGAAAGGTCGGAAAATTGTTTAGAAAGTAGGTTGTTTTGACTTCTCTCAGCTTGTTGTGTCCTTCCAATAGGTTCCACTGACTTTGTAACTGTTCTCTAACTAGAGATTTTTCAACAACAAGGGTTTTTCAAATTGGGCGGTTTTTTGCCTTTTGTGTTTAAATGTCATATACACTATGCTTCAATTACACTAGTTTATAAATTTTAACTTTTTTATATACCCCTAAAGAAATGTATATAAATATCTTAACCTATCTTTCTTAAACCTAAAAGTGTTAGCAGAAATATTCTATCACGTCCCATTTTTTTTCTACACTCAAATAATTTTTTTTCAAGTACCCTACGTATTGACTTCGGTTTAATATTTATTTATTCGATTCAAACAACAAATATCGTGTTTCAAATTGAATTAAAAAGTCGAATAGGAAGTGTAAACAAACTTCTGTTCGTTTTTGCTACGTTTGTGGACAGTTTATATTTTCAGAAAAAAAGAAAACCCATTGTAGATTCGTTAAAAAGATAGATTCGTTATCATCATTATTTTAAATTTTCTGTTGCGAACCAAAATAAAAAGTGGGTATTTCATGTGTTTAGCGAACGCTGTACAATCGTTTTACCCCAGTGGTCATCCACATTCCAGTGGTCACAAACACTCCACATTTAATTAGCCAAGCCGAATTAAATGATTTTGTAAGAGATTTACAATTGTCAAGGTCTAAAGCAGAGCTTCTGGGTTCTCGCCTACAACAATGGAACTTATTAACACCAGACAGGAAAGTTATGTTGTCCAGAAACAGGAGCAAAGTTCACTCAGAATTTTTCAAAAGAAAAGGGTAATATTGTTATTGTATCTATTATTATTGTTATTGTAGCTATTCAATTCTTCTATTGGAACCTTTGGTGTGAAACACTAAACTTGAAGACATTTACCACTAAACACCAAATCACTTTTTTTGAACTGCTCTACGCACGTTTCGCTAACCATGTCAGCATCATCAGGAGATGATTTAGTCTAATTAATTAACTTAATTATACCTATTCTTATTGTTATTGCACTCTCATTTGAGTTTTTTTCTGAAAACTGAAAGGAAGTATGAGTGATGAACAGGGGAAACGTTTTTACCAAGATTTAAAGATTTTCGAAGAACGACATCAAGGATTTTGCGATGAAATCATACTAGGATATTACTGTTGGTCCACTATAAAACAAACCGATCCAAAGAACTATAAAAAGAAGGCGAAAATAAACCTTTTTTTATTTTTTATTATTTTTTATATGATTTTTTCCATTTTTAAGTAAATAAGTATTTCTAAAAGCAGGATTTTTGAATTAATTTTTTCTGGATAACTCTAATAAATAAATAATACTTTTATACACGGGTATAAAAACCGTGTGAACTAGTGTTATCGATTAAACAAATTTTAAAATCAACGCAAAGTTTGTATTTTATTTATGAATGAAAAAAATCGCTCACTTTGAAAGAGCCTTTAGTTAGAATCAAAAACAGATTATTAAAAATAAATAATAGTCAACAAAAAGGGTATCCGACACAAACTTCTGCATCTTGACTGGGATGTTTTGGTCCATTCACCCGTACTCTACCGACCTTGCTCCCGCCGATTACTATTTATTTTTATCACTTGCTCTTGAAATCGCAAGAGTACCAGAAGAAATGATTTTGAGAGTGATATACAACTTTCAAGAGATATTGCAGACGTGTGACCGCGAAGGGCGAAGACCTTGATTGACATTATTTCCCACCATTAATTTAAAAGTTTTATTAATATTTTACCACTTTGTTTTTTTGTAATTGCAAGAAATGATCTTGAAAATAAACAATGTTATACTTACGTGAAAAACATGCATTTTCTCTGCGCCCTCACCTTTCATTTTTAAGAATATTTTCTCCAATATGTATATATATATATATATATATGTATATATATATATATATATATATATATATATATATATATATATATATATATATATATATATATATATATCGTGTGTTCCAGCCAAATGGAATAATACCAAATGGAATAAATACCAAATGGAATAAGATTTATTCCATTTGGCTGGAACACACGGTATATATATATATATATATATATATATATATATATATATATATATATATATATATATATATATACCGTGTGTTCCAGCCAAATGGAATAAATTCGTTAATAAATAAATGGGGGCGTGTTCGAAAAAACGCTCGAACTCGTCGATTGGCATTTTTAGATGCGCATTTTTTTCAACAATTTTTTTTTCAACATTTTTTTATACAGGGTGTGTCATGTAACAGTGGCCGATACCAACTTTCTTATTTTAAATACAACACCCTGTATATTATTTAATTTTTGGGTTCTTCAGGAAATTCTAGACATATTTCACGTAAAATATCCTAGACTTATCTTCAACTGTTTCGGAAATATTAAGTAATTGTTCGAACATTATCAGCAAATAGGCAAAGATAAAAAATCAGGTTTTCAAAGGTAGGTATTTGTTATATGAAACGTCAAAAAAATCAACGTGCCTTTTAAATTAGTTTTCTTTGACGTGTGTGATTCATTTGATTTAAACATGGTGTATTTATCAGAGTCATAAAATAACTATCTTAATGATGATAGGTTATGGAGATAGGACACGAACTCAAGCCGAAGTTATTCGTCTCTTTAGGGAAAATATCCTGACTTACCACCCATATCCCAAGGTACAGTAAGTAAAGTTGAAAAACAATTTAGAGAACTGGGACACGTGAGACAAATTAAGAAGGAAGCAGTGTCGTTGACCAATAACAAAAAATTGGATGTAATGCTTGCATTCCAAGACAATCCGCATACTTCAACTCGACAAGTTGCCTTGGAAAACAATGTTTGGTCGCTCTTCGGTTGCCAGAATATTGAAAGAGATTAAAATGCATCCGTATAAGCTACAGCCTACTCAAGAGCTTAGTGAAGACGACTTCGACAGGAGAATGGAGTTTTGCGAACAAATGATGCACAGAATAGACAACAACCTTCGGAGAGTGGAAAACATTTTATTTTCTGATGAGTCTACTTTTACTCTTCATGGGCATGTCAATCGTCAGAACTGTCGTTATTGGTCGAGAGAAAATCCTCACTGGACGCGGGATATTCGGGATATTTACACACAAAGACCTGAAAAGATTAATGTCTGGGCAGGTATAATAGGAGATCAAATAATTGGTCCAATATTTTTCGATCAAAATTTAAATGGGGTAAATTACTTAGACTTTCTCCAAAGTCAGCTCATTCCAAATCTTATAAATTTGTACCCTAATAGAAGAAATCCTCAATTGCTACCCGACACAATTTGGTTCCAACAAGATGGAGCACCCCCCCATTATCAAGTTAATGTGCGGCAGTACCTCGATAATGTGTTTCCAAATCGATGGATTGGGAGGAGAGGGCCACTAGAATAGCCACCAAGGTCCCCGGACCTCACTCTGTTGGTTTTTTTTTTATGGGGATATCTCAAAAGCGTCGTATACAAAACCAAGCCACAAAATCTGAATGATTTAAGAGGACGCATTACCGACAGCATTAGGTCAATTACGCCACAAACAATAAATAATGTCAGGAATCAGTTTTACTTGAGGTTGGGGTGTTGCCAGTACGTCCAGGGTTCACAATTCGAGCATTTGTTACATTAAATGTTTTAAATAAAAAATTTATACAAAAACTAAATAATCTTGAAATATGCACAATTTTGTTTACAGTGTTAAAAAAAGTGTAGTTGCGCATTTTTTCCAACGAAAACCTTTTATACAGGGTGTGTCATGTAACAGAGGCCAATACCATCTCTCTATTGTGTGTTTCTATTTGCGAATTTCTGTAATCAAATAATTTTCACAAAAAAAATTAAAAAAAACAGTTAATTTTTGCAATAAATCTGAAAACACTTAATATTTCCGAAACAAAATTTCCGAATTTCATGAAGAATCCAAAAATGAAATAATATACAGGGTGTTGTATTTAAAATAAGAAAGTTGGTATTGGCCACTGTTGCATGACACACCCCGTATAAAAAAATTTTGTTGAAAAAAATGCGCATCTAAAAATACCAATCGACGTGTTCGAGCGTTTTTTCGAACACGCCCCCATTTATTTATTAACGAATTTATTACATTTGGCTGGGGCACACGGTATACAGTTTGCATATTTCAATTTTACTGTAATATATTTGCTGATTCTAGTTATAAATTTAATATAACAAATATTTTTATGCACTATGTTGATTATAAATGTTATTTTCATTTCATTCTGATGAGTCTAATGTAATATTTTTTTTTGTGACCGTGTTTGGAATACAAAAGAAATAAAGATTTTAAACCTTACACGAAAATATCTGAATAAAACAACTTCTGTTTGTATTTTAAATCGGCCGGGTAAAATGTAAATGTAAATTCTCCCGAAAGGCCCGGACGATATTATTCTTCATTTCGAATGATCACCAGTCGTGGCACGCATAACCAACTCAATTTCCTGTTTTCTATCTATCATCTCTAAGCTCGAAACAGAGTTTCTCTTATTGTTTTCGGTGTTTTTTCGAAAATTATTACATGCCGGCGGGACAAATTATTCTTGGTCGTTTTCGGTTCTTTTTTACGCCGAAAGTTACTACCGGAGTGCATTGAGAAGATCTAATATGGGTAGAGTGAAAACACATATAGCTTGTTGTTTCCTTTTAATCTCATAGTTTTTTATGTCTTTCATATTTTCTTCTCTAAATGAGGGCGTCTTTTATAAACCCTTTATGAAGTTTGAGAAATAATACAGCATAATAACAGGTCTGGTGGTTAAAAATCCTTATTTTTTTTCAGATGACGCTGGAAACCAATCCAATATAAATCGAACTATTGTGTCCGCAGTGATAATTGTTGACTCTCGCTTACAAAGTGCCTCAACTCCTAATTTGCAAGTTAGCAATGAGATCTTTAATTATGAACCACTCATTATCGCTGAATTTAATCTCAGATTCAATTTCAATATCGATTAATACTTTATCAATACAATTCTTCAAATTGTAGAATCGTTTTAACATATTCACAAGGCTATTCCAGCGACTACGGCAGTCTAATATCAATGCCAATTCTTTTTTAGGGCCTTCTTGTTCCTTCACATATTTTTGTAAGGCGTCATTTTTAGTTGGTGACCGCTTAAAAATCTTGACCACTTTCCGTACTTTCTTCAATAGATCGTCATATGTTGTAGAAATCATTTCAAGTGGCGGTGAATTTATATTTACAGTCACACCCTGTTCATTGGCGTCCGTATCATCGTTATCATCATTATCAGATTCCTTCGTAAATGCTGCGGCTGGGCATTCTGATATTGAAGAATTGCTTTTCTTATACAGTGTATCAACCACCACTAGTTGTAAGCCGTGTGAAAACAAAGCTGCTGGGAACAACGCAAAACTCTGCCAACCTTCACCGTCTTACTAGCGCCGTCCTGTGTAATTGCGATAATATCTGTGTCTAAGTCTAGACCAAAACTCGTGAGGCGTTCTTCAAGCTAATGCAATCTTCAAGCTAATGCAATGTCCTGCGGTAGCCGAGCCACGTATACGGACCAAACCGAGATTAAAATGGTTTTCTTTCTGGTGGACGTTGATATTTAAGTATCGATGATTCTTTTGTGACGTCCATTCGTCAAATGTGAGTGAAAATCTCTGTTTTCCTTTCTTGAGTTCAAATTCAATAATCATGTCAGCTTTAACTGTGTTTCAAAACTTTGTTACGATAGATCGTATTGTATTTGGCGAATTGGATAGTTTGTGACCGCTTTTAGAAAATAAATTTCTTTAATCCGTAGATGTGCAAAAGGAATTTAAGGTGAATCCGTTTTTACATACCATCCTAGAGATTATTTTGTCCATGGGGTTTTCTTTGATAAGAAAACTGTCCATTGTTTTGGGTTTCTTCTTTGGTACTACTGGTAAGGATTCTTCTCTAGTGTCATCGTTTCGAGAACCGATATCGATATTGTGTTTAGTCTTCAAATGTATTTTCAAGCCTTTGGTAGAATGTTGACTAATTTTTAGTTCAGCTGAACACACAAGACATTTGCCATCTTTGTCATTTTTCTTGAAATAACGAGACCTTTTTCAAGTTGGCTGATATCGCCATCGCCGTCGCCTTTATTCTCTTTCTCGGGATTCTCAGTTTCAATGGACTTAGACATGATGCATTTACTCGTTACCTGCAAATAATAAATAAAGTTTAATGTAAGTATAGATTTAGATTCATTTATTTAATTTTTACACAATGCTCTGTTACATTCTCACACCCCACACGAGTAATCCGCTTCACTATCATCGAAAACCATATCCAAAAAACATTATCAACAAAAACAAAAACTACTTTAAGTCATAATGTTTCACGCAACATTACGACATTATATTGTTATTTACGATACACACAATCTGATTTTAAAATAGCCGAGAACAAAACTAAATCAAAAACATTAAAATTTAGGTACTTACGTTAAACGCCGGACGGTGAATACGAAAACACTCGTCTCCTATACAGACAGACGTACGCAGGCTGCGCAGCGCAGTACATTTTATGAACAATTGACAGGACAGCCCGCCAACCGTCCGCTAGTCGCCGGCTTGGCGCGCTGTGCGGAACGGCAACGTCGCGCTCGTGCTACTCGCGATTTACGCCGCGAAAGTTTTAGCGCCAAATTTTTAATTTGCAGGATCCGCGGATCCGCGCTTTGAAGGTGCGGGATCCAGCAGATTAATAAAAGCAGCGTGATCCCGTTTTGCGGGATTGCAATCCCTAGTCGCGTGCCACCAATGGCTCGCGTGACAATGATTTACTATCGCTGACTTAGACTATTCGAAGCTCGAAACACAAAGAACACCCAGATTAACCGAAAAAATTTGAACATACCGAAATTGCAAGCATTGTTGGAAGAAAACGATATGCAAACTCAACAACAACTGGCAGAGAGGTTAACTGTTTGTTGTCGAACCATTTGTGATTGTCTGCAAGCCATGACAAAGATCAGATCATATCATCATACCATATCAGCTGCACGACAGACAGATGAAAAAGCGAAAAACGGTGTGAGAGGTTTTGCTTTCTCGGCATGAACGAATAACTTTTTTTTGCATCGAATCGTGAATGGATGTGAAAAATAGATATATTTCGAGAACCTAAAACGTAGAAAATGATGGTTTGGTCCAGGATAACCATCAACATCGACCTCAAGACCGAAAGCTTTGGAAAGAACACAATGCTATGCATTTGGTAGGATCAGAAGGGCGTCGTTTACCATGAGCTTCTGAAACCAGGCGAATATTGTTCTCTATCGTCAACAAATGATTAATTTGAACTATGCATTGATCGAAAAGTGACCAGAATGGACTACAAGACACGGAAAAGGGATTTTGCAGTTTTGACGACAAGATTCCTTCACACAAAACGAAAGCGGTCAGAGTCACAATTTCTGCATTTGGCTGAGAAAGCTCTTGCTTCATTCGTCGTACTCACCAGATTTGGCTTCTTCCGACTACCACTTGTTTTCATCGATGTCTCGCGCACTTTCCATGAAATACTTCAACAATTAGGAGATGACGAAAAATGTTTTGATGACTGGAACATCTCAAAAGATGTACTGTTTTTCTGGGAGGGCGTCCACAAGTTGCCAGAGATATGGGAAAAATATGCAGTCCGCGATCTTTGCATATACTTTGAATAAAACATTGATTAAGTTTCTCCCAAATCAAACGTGTTTTTGTTAAGAAAAAATTAAGAACTGTGAACCCCCACACGTGTTATAATAGAGACTTTGATGATTCATAAAACTGTTGACAATCGCCAATTGAAGTAAACGGCGGCTGGTTTGAACGAGTCAATATTTTAATCTATTAAATGGACCTATTCTAAGAACCAAATAATATGTTCTAATAATAAGAAAAGAGAATCACTTCTCGCAAAGTGATGTGACTATACTTTAACCCTAAAGCCTAAATGCAATTGTGCGTGGCACATACCATCGATGTTCCCTCCACCCTCCTCCTCATTGCCCCCCCGAGCCCCAATCCAGACCGGAATAATAGAAATATCAACTAGACACATTGTCATGTCAGGCTGACATGATCGTAAATCAAGTGCAGCTCCGCCGAGCACCTCTTATAATAATTGCCTGCATACAAAGTTATAAGTTTGTCTTCATAAATCTAAACGATCGGTTTCCGCTAAATTTATTTCCTAGCTTAACGTGCGTGAACAAAAAAATAAAAGAAAATTAAAAAATATTCACTCAACGAGGTTACAAAAAAAGTTTTTGCATAGCGGTTAATATTAAAAACAACAAAAAATGCCTGGATTGAATTATTTAACCCTGGTTGTCATTATGTCTAAATTGTTTTTGTTTCTTGTGACTATTTTGTTCTAGTAGCATACGAAATTTATCTAGTTACGTTGAACAAGAGTAATGCAAATGGTTTATGTAAATAATTATTTGGTATATTATATAATTAGCATTATTACAAATATTGAGTGGTTTTTTTAATTCTTCATCTTCATTCTAGTGTTATTTCAGAAGTGTAATATATGACATTTATAAAAATGGAGTCGTACACAATACAATAACACTTTAAAATTGTTGAAATTGTTGAATTGTTGAAGTGAAAAGGTTTTTAGAAAATTACGTGATATTTACGGTTTCATCTGAAAGCACTATCAATCGAATTGTTAAAAAATTTCAAGAAACTGGTTCGGTGGAAGATAAAAGAAGAGCAATATATAGTCGTAGTGGTTGTTTATAAGAGCATATTGGTTTGGTACCTGAAAGTGTTACTGAAGACCCAGAAATTTTCGACTTTTGAAGTTTCCAACAATTTGGGCTCAATCCACAACATGACGTGTCTTATGAAAGAATTTAGCTCTGAAGGCATATATGGTTTAAATAACACATGAACTAAAGCCACTGGATCATTCAAAACTTCGTACTTTTGCCAGCGGAATCAAAGAACAAACAGATGATTTTTCTGAAAAAAATCATCTGTTCAGATGAAGGTCATTTTAAAATTCGTGAAAAATCTATGATTGATTCATGAGAAACCTTGACATCTTAAACGAGTCACTATTTGGTGTGCATTAAGGCCAGGAGATCTAATTAGGCCATATTTCTTTCAGAATGTCATTGATGAAGCTGTAACTGTGAATGGTGTTCGATATCCGGAGAAGATAACTGGATTTTTGTGGGCTGAATTGAATACAACAAGGTGGCGTTACACCTCACTCAGCTAATGAAGCAATTGATTTATTGAGAGAAATATTTCATGGTCGAGTTATTGCAAGTAACTGTGACGTTAATTGGCCACCAAGATCATGCGAATTGACATTGTTGGACTATTTTCTTTGGGGTTACGTGAAAAGACAGATCTATAAGAACAATCCACAATCGACTCCTGAACTAAAAGATTAAATAATTCGAATTATTGGTGAGATTGAGCCACGGTTATGCCAAAATGTCATCCAAAATTTTGATAAAAGAGTGGAGGTCTGTGATGTTGCAAAAGGTGATCATTTGGCAGATTTTGTTTTTCGTGTTTAAATGTCATATATTATGATTCAGTTGGCAATAAAAAGTTTTTTAAAATTAACGCAAATATTGTGTTTTTTTAAGAATTAAAAATATCGTTTTTCACTTCTTCTTCCATTTGAAAGGATTTTCTATTTAATCAATGTTGGAGGTAGTGATGTCCGGTGAGTAAGGTGGATGGGGTAAAACATTCTAATTGAAGCTGACTCCTGATTTCAGCCCGCCTGATTTCTGTTCGTTATATAGCTTGAATGATATATATATATATATATATATATATATATATATATATATATATATATATATATATATATATATATATATATATATATATATATATATATGAACATTTTTGTTGGTTGCTTGACCGGGAAGGAGCCCCACCTATCCCTTCAACTGGATGACATATGTTTCATCTCTCGAGGTTCAGACTCATCAGGGCACCGATATACCATACCATCAAGAATTGGGAGACCCTATCCACAGCCAACCCATGTTTTCGCTGACTTCCCGTCTGATGGCGTATATATGTATTATCAGATTTTCTTGGACTACGTCCAATGAGACAGCAGTTGCTGAGTGTCATCACACACCCAACCGTTGGGTTCCACAATCTCATGTAGAACACACAACAACCTGCGTCTCCGCCTAAATGAACATTTTTGACCTTGACCGGGAAGGAGCCCCACCTATCCCTTCACCTGGATGACATATGTTTCGTCTCTCGTGGTTCCGACTCATCAAGGCATATATATATATATATATATATATATATATATATATATATATATATATATATATATATATATATATATATATATATATATATGTTTATTATAGTGGTCGTTAAAAATTAAATTTTTTTCGACGCCCCAAAAAAAATTTCTTTACATCAAAAAATACGGGGTAATTTTTTTTAACAAAAACAACACGTGCCTCAAGACTATCTAAGTTGATTTTTTGATAAAATCGTAGTTTTTTGTAAGTATCTCTTAAAGTATATGGATTTGAGAAAATGATATAGGAGCAATTTTGTAGAAAATTACTTTCTCTAAAAACAAAGATCCTCTACATTTTCTGGATAAAATTTATATTTATGGAGATATTGTCGATAATAAATGAATTAACTCTATATAGCCAACATTTTAAGACCTACAAACGTAATTTTTTCTGGAATATATAAAAAAAATTATTTCAACATTATTCTATATTATATTGCTTTTTGTAGAGAATTTAATTTCCTACAAAATTGCACCTATATCTTTTTCTGAAATCCGTATACTTTAAGAGATACTTACAAAAAACAACGATTTTATCAAAAAATTACCTTAGATCGTCTTGAGGCATGTTGTATTTTAAATTAATTAAATTAAAAATTCACCCATATTTTTCATCATAAGGTTTTTTGGGTCGTCGGAAAAAATTTTTTTTTAACGATAATGCGTCCAGCGAGACCACAGTAGTTGAGTGTCGTCGTACAGTTCGTAGTTAGTTAGTTCGTAGTGTTTCGCAGATGGAAGAATATGCTCGACTCTTAGTCCGGGAGTACATCCGATCGTATGTGACCCGTTTGTTGGGAACGTGCAGACGTTCAAACAAGCATTGAGAATGCCAAGTGTGACCTTGGCGAAACGTCTGCACGTTCCCAACAAACGGGACACAAACGATCGGATGTACTCCCGGACTGACATATATATATATATATATATATATATATATATATATATATATATATATATATATATATATATATATATATATATATATATATATATATATATATATATAACTTGACCCCTTGTGTGTATGTAAGAATTCTCTTGATGAGTCTTGTCGATGGGAGTCTACTGATATGTCCATAGAATTTCAACCTTTTTTTTGCTTATGTTTGCCGCTACGTTGGACATTCTCTCTGTGGTTTTCCTGGAATGTAGTCTGAATCCTTTCTCTGTTTGTTTTTGGCCGAGAATTTTACTCATAATTTTGCGTTCTTTTAGTATGTTTTCTATGCCGCTTTGTGAGTGGAGTGTAAGTGTCTCGCTTGCATATAGTACCTCTGGTTTGATTACTGCGTTGTAGTGTCTTATTTTTGTATGTGTAGATATGCATTTCTTATTGTAGATTGTGTGTCTTGCTGTATAGCCTCTTTATTTGCTGTAATCGAGTCTTCTTCTTCCTGTGGGTTCAAGAATCTCGCCCAGGTATTTGAAGTAAGTGACCCTATTTATCTTGCCGTATTTTGTGAAAATAAAGAAACTAAAATATATTTGTAGGCCGACTTTCTCTGCACATTCCTTGAGGACTTCTATCTGTTTGGTTGCCCTTGTTTCAATGTCTGCGAGAATGGCTAGGTCGTCTGCGAATGCTAAGCATGAGATTTCTATGTTGTTTTTGAGTCGTTCGAGTCATATTGGTTTCCACAATTCTTGATGTTTCTGTTCTTTTTCCCATTCCATTATGACTTTGTCCAGGACCAAGCTGAAGAGGAGTGGGGATAACCCATCTCCTTGGCGTACTCCGGTTTTAATCAGAAAGGATTCGGAAATTTCTCCCATAAATTTCACTTTATAGGTTGTGTCAGTCAGTGTCTGCTTGGTCAATCGGAGTGTTTTGGGGTCGAGCTCTTGTTCTTCGAGGATGTTGATGTCGTATGTCTTCTTGAAGTCCACGATCGTGCTGATGATTTGGACGTTCCTGATTGCTGTGTACTTTCAATATTATTTTTAAATTAAAGATTTGTTCAGTGTGTGAGCGACTAACGCGAAAGACTGCCTGGTACGTACTTGCCAATTTTGTGTTCGCCCCTTTTTTTTATTTGGCTTTTTTTTGTATCAAACTGTCTCTAGCCAAAACCCTTTTAATTGACCAAATAAACTTGAACAAATCACATTTAGTGGATATGCACAGGCAACAAATGGCACTATTTAATCTACTACATTTTGAAGTTTCATCCTTCTGACAAACATATATGAAGTTTCAAGTCGATCTGTCAATTCATTCGGACAAAAACAGCTACTTAAAGTAAACGTATCAGTGTTATTTTTAAAAATGGACGATATTGAAAATCGTTCAGTGATTAAATTCTTTGTAAAAAAAAAGGCTTAAAGGCAATAGAAATTCAAAGTGAAATGGTAAATGTAATAGAGTTGTTTGCTTCTTTAAAAATAATGGTTTGTAAGCGGGCAGGTGAGTTCAACGTGGTCGTACAAGCCTGGATGATGATCCTCGTTCTGGACATCTAATAAGTGCAACTACTGAACAAATAATTGATTGTTTCATATTTTGAAAAATTAATTGGGCGGCTTGAGAAAGCTATGTGCAAGATGGATTCTGGATTTGTTAAATTATGATCAAAAATGACTTGGAGTAAAATTTTTAAATCAACATTTGTATCTTTTTCGAAGGAATAAAATAGATTTTAAATGTCGTTTTGTAACTATGGATGAGACTTGGGTTTACCACTATTATCCTGAACTGTGACAACAAATCACAGAGTTGACTGAGCCCAGGTTATGGCATCTATTTCTTGGGATGCAAAAGGCATTTTGTTACTTGATTACCCTCAAACCGGTAAAACAATAACAGGACAGTATTACTCAAACCTTTTGGACCAATTGGATGCAAACATTCTTGCGAAAATACCTGGTTTAGCGAAGAAAAAAACATTTTTCATCAAGACAATGTTCCAGCATACAGAAGTGTTCTTGTAATGGCCAAATTGAAGGAGTTTCAGTAGGAATAGTGGGAACATCCACCATATTCACCAGATATGGCCCTCTCTGACTTTCATCTGTTCCCAAACCTCAAAAAAATCTACCTGGCAAGCGTTTCCCATCAAATGAAGAAATTATAGCAGCTGTGGATGAGTATTTTGGAGAACTTTTAGAAAATCACTTCAGAGATGGAATATATGAATTCGAGAACCGCTGGAAAAAATTTATTCTGCTTAAGGGAGAATATACGGAAGAACAAAGTCATTTTTTCAACTATAAACTTGTTTTATCATTTCCGCTCCGCGAATTTTTCCATAACCCTAGTAAATTTCTGACGAAGCTACGGTGCTAGCGATCAATAGGCATCAAATATTAACAATAATGTGGACATTTTGAGAAAAAAGTGTTTTATTATACATTTATAATAATCTAGCTGACCCGACAGACGTTGCCCTGTCCAAATTTCAATAAATTTGTTTGTCGTTTCGTGAATTTGTGAAAAGCTGTTGGAAATATGTAAACAAAGTAATAGTTTGTTTGTTTGTCTAAATCTATATGTCTTGTCTAAATCTATAAGTTTGACGAAACGATTGTTATCAACTTACAACAGAATCACAATTCAACTGAAAATAAACAACTGAATCAATTTTTTGTCAGTATGTAACCTATAGGCTTGATTTAGAATTTAACAATCAGCGGTCAAACGATATTTGCGCACATAGCGAAATAAATTGGAATAGAAATAAAATAATTACACTGTTGGACAGATCGCGAAATAACACAAAATGTAATTTTATTTTAATTTAATTGGGATGCGTTCTTCCAAATTTTTCTCCAAATCTTCCACATTTGTTTCAATTGTGTTATTTCCATATCGGTAGCATAACGAACAAAACAAAAAAAGGATCAACTAAATATGTCGTTCTTATCGTCAGTTACGATCTAGAGTGCATACAAAAATTATAATTTTTGCAGTTTGTCCGAATTTTCCGACTTTTCTTTATAATTGTCTTGATTTTTTTTCTGAAAACTTTTCCAAAACCATAACAAACAAGACAAAAAAATTACGCGTATCCACGGTTCGAATTCGTGAGTTATGGTCTTGAGTTTATGCAAAAATCCGGTAGAAAAAAACACTTTCAGTTTTTCTAGAATTTATCCAATTTTTCTGGCAACTTTTCCGTTTTTTCTTTCCCTAAAAACCTTATTTGGGCTCTTACGAACACTTTAAAAAATTAGCCAAATCGGTCCAGCCGAACGAACAACATTTAATTTATATTTATATAGATTTCCATAAATTTTTTGGTTTGATTTTTAGCATCGGCTTATTTTCCAAACAAATGGAGGTAAATAAAATATTTTAAATGCTTGGGATATTTCGAAAATGATAAATTAGAAGTCACGGGATTAAATACGAAAACGCTGGTCGTACTTGACTTTGAATAAATTTGTGTCAGGGTTCATTATACGCCCATTTTTTTATTATTATAACGAAGAATCGAAAATAAAGAACTAATGATTAAAGGTGATTTATGATTCATTTCCTGACAGTATATCTATTTGATATATCTATTATTTGCAGGATTAATGTCTGGAAGGCAGAATTCTATGTGGCAGTACCACAATGGTCGCGGTTTCGCTGCCGATTTTCACGCGCAAATGCGCCTGCGTTCGAAGGTCAACTCTCAATACCTTTTGTTCGTTTTAACCTTAGAGTTTTCTATTCGTTTCCTTCCTCATTAGCATCCACAAATTTTTCAAAATATCTTCTTGTATTGCAACAATGGTCCGATGACATCTGCGATTTGATACGTACGACAACAATGAAAAACAATCCCATTAATATAACTCATCACCTGTTATCTTTCAATCGACTGGCGTGAATAAAGAATTTTGTAATTCCTTATAATAATTTATTCATCATAAACGCAAGAACTTTTTAGAGATAAATTATTCTCACTATATACGATAGTCGCTCGGAATTTTGTCTGTACACATGGTTGACGTGAATGATTAAATAAATACCAGGTGTGTTCATAAAATTAAATCCTTCTTATAATTGAAAATATTACGTCCACAACCTAATTTTTTATATATTATTTTACTTACCTTACCTCAAATGTTTTCAAACGAGTTTACGTGTATAACTGATTTTTAGTTCATTTATCGTTGCAAGAATGATTATGAAGCTAGTCTGAAAAGTTTTCTGTTTCAACACGAATACCTGATTCGTTTTACTCGTTAAAACTCGACCCTGTTTACGTTTTTTGCAACTTTGCCGTGTTTCATTGCGACAGGGGTTTTAACAGTTTATTGCAGCCATTCGGTTAACGGTATATCTTAAACCGCACTATAATAAGAGGTCTATTAAAAAGAAGCAAATTGGGAAGACTGGCAAGGGACAGAGAGGACATAATGGACATAATGATATATATATATATATATATATATATATATATATATATATATATATATATATATATATATATATATATTTTTTTTTTTTTTTAGTGTCTATTATTTATGATATTTTGCTATATTGAACGATGCAATTAATTTCGGCACAATAAAACCAAACGTGGACGTATGAAAGTGTAAGTACTCCCACGGAACGTTGTTTGACGATACGATCCAATACGAGAAAGAAAAAATCGAATTTTCGGGTCGAAAAATCGGCCGGGGATCCCACGCGGTCTCCACCAAAAAACCGAAATTCCAGATAAGATCTGTCCACCGTCGAGTCGCACGATCATGTTTCTGCCGCAGTTCAGTCGTAAATTCGGACGGCGTCGGTTTTTATTATGTATTTTTATGGGATTTTGATAACATGTCGACCCCTCGCACCTTTTTTTCTTTCTTTCCTCGTCCCTGGTCCCCCGTCGCCCCTCGATGCTCCCCAGATCTCGGTCACCCGTCGATTCTTTTTTCCTCTTGCGGCATTCGAAAACACCGACGATAAATTTCCTCGTGTTTTACACGGTACAGGTTTTTCATTTCTCGTTTTCGTGACATCATCTGATGTAACAAACTGCGTTGGTTATACGAAATTACATTAAAAATCTTCATGTTTGTTCTTGTAAAACACGCGTGAAAAAATAATATATTGCAAAAATGGCATTCTTATATTGGAACCTTTGATTCCCTTAGCCCATGCTGGTATGTCTTTCCTACATTTTACTATTTGAATGTTTTCAAATACACCCAAACGAAAACCCAAAAAAAGTCTTAAATAGAGTGAATCATCTCTTGATGTAAAAAAATATTTGGTGCTTAGTGGTAAATCTCTTCGAGTCTTTCACAACCAAGGTTCCAATAGACGAATTGAAGTGTTAAGTTACCAATATTAATATTCATGCTGTGTTCTGCATGTTGGTCCAATCTGGGCAATATGTTTCCTATATATAGTTAGTATCGATCTTCTAAACTGTAACATATTTAGGGCAGAGGGTGTCAATTGGCAAAAGGGACATTTGGGTTTTGAATAAAAAATAAATATCGATTTTTTTATTTTATGTTAAAACTTTATCATAAATAATATTGATGATCGATACGAAAGACAATTAATTATGGGTGAATTAAAATTTAAAAAATTAAACAAATCATATGCCTACGAACGCGCCGCGATTGGCTACCATGTTTGTGACGTCATTATGGTAAAGTGTTTTCACGTCAGTATTGTCAACGATTGCTACCTGTTTATATTCTGTCAAAATATTCTATATTCTGTTAACAAAATATTTTTGGTTAAGTGCAAACTAAAATATTATTGGTTACTAATTTAGTTCAGTAATGTGTGACAAAGGATTCATAAAGGCTAATTGTGATAATGTACCTGCTCTAGATATTTAGTAAATTCTAGATTTATTAGTAAAATCACTAATGCTACAGCAATGATAACATATGATTAATACATGCGTGAGGTTTGAGCAAATCAAACTCTCGCATTCTTCCAATGACGCATTCTATATGAATACGTAGAGCAGCAATTCTTTGACTTCTAAAACCTTAGATTGTGATAATTTTATATTAGAACTAACCGAAGGCGAATAGTAGGTAGAATTAATTCTAATTAATCAAGAAGAATATACTATTAAATATACATAATAAAACTTTCCCCAACGATGATAATATGGATATATTACAGTACATTATAATATGTAAACTACATTAATAATCAATTCAGAATAAAAACATTACCCAAAATTATATACATATTTGTTTTTATAATAGTTTATTTTCATTAAAGTTTGCAATACTTTTTAAACCAACACACTAAACTCTATTAACAATATTTTCCAAAAAAATCCTCCTATACTACATTATTGCTTTAAGGTGTTCAATAGTTTTAAAACGATGGCGATTTTTCGTCTTACATGTTTTACAAACCACTACATTAGACTCCTAATTTAATAATATTTGCAAATATAAATAAATCCAGCTGCTAACTATCTATAATGCATGTCCAGCCAAAGATTTTCCAAAAAAAGAAGGCACTTAACCCATTTTTTTTGTGCGGAAAGTTTTTATTCACACAAATTTCTCTACTCTTTGAGACCATCTAGAAATGAGATTATCCTCTAAAACTTTTATAAGCATAATGCTTTTCATATGGTATGCGATACCTTCCAAATTGGTAGTCGAATTTTGTTATTGTCTATTCGAGCTTTCTTGGATATTATTCGTATCCTACAAAATAGACAATCCTGTAGGGCTTTCTCATTGTTACTATTTTCGGTTGTGTTGGTGCATGTAGATTCTTTACGGACACGCAGGTATATTTCTTTATACAAATTTCACGGTCCTGGGATTTCCTCTGCCACTCTGATCCAATATATTTAACGATGTCATGAATCCATCGTGCTTTCGGTCTTCTTCGCGGACTTTTGCGATCAAGTGGTATCCACTCCAGGATTGCCTTGGTCCATCTGTCATCCCATCGCCTCGCTATATGGCCTGTCTATCTCCATTTCAATTGTTTTACTCTTCCAATGATGTCACAGACTTTCGTTTGTTCCCTGATCCATGCTTATGTCTTATAATGCCAAACATACATCTTTCCATTCCCCTCTGTGCTACCCTAAGTTTTTAAATTGATTGCGATGTGTGTCCAGATTTCACTTCCGTATGTCATAACGGGTAAAACGCACTGATCGAAGACTTTTCTTTTCAGGCAAAATGGGTGTGCTTTTAAACACAATGTTGAGCCTGCCAATCACATTTAACACGCCGTTGCATCTTCCGGGCGGTATTCCCCTCCATTGAAATCCTCTGCCCAAGATATATAAAGCTGTCCTCTGTCTCCAAATCTATTCCTAAAACTGAAATTCTTGTGTCCTAAGCGAAGTTATTGAACATAACCTGACTCTTCTTCAGGATTATTTTCAAGCCAAATGGTTCGCCAGCCCTTTGCCGTTCTTGTATGCGTCTTTGCAGCTCCTCTGGGTCTTATGAACGGAGAACGATATCATCTATAAATCTAAGATGGTTTAAATTTACATTGATCTTTACGCCATCCTATTCCCAATCCAGTTTACGGAATACTTCTTCAAGGCCAGCCTAGAAAAGAATAGGCGATATTGCGTCATCCTGCCATACACCTCGTTCTACATTAATTCACACTTCAAGATTATCAAGGTGAATTGTGGCTGTAGCTCCATCATATATCGATCCTAATAGGTTTACATATGCTTTATCTACCCCTTGGCTAAACAGTGCACCCATTATTGCATGCTTTAAGATGGAGTCAAATGCTTTTTCGTAGTCGATAAAAGCCAAGCACAGTGGCATGGTGTATTCGCTGTGCCTTTCTATGGCCTGCAGTACAACCTGGATGTGATCCATTATACCGAATTCACTTCTGAATCCTGCTTATTCTCTTAGTTGTGCGTCATTCAGCTTTTTTATTATTCTTTTAGTAATTATCTTAGTGAAAACTTTGTACATTACTGATAGGATCACTTCTGCATTTTTCCATAAGTCAGGTACTTTTTGTTCTTTGAGGCATTTTGCCAATGTTTTATGTAACGTCCGATCACCAGCTTTTAGCATTTCGACAGTTACACTGTCCTTTCCTTGAGGTATATATATATATATATATATATATATATATATATATATATATATATATATATATATATATATATATATATATATATATATATGTATATATAGATATTTATATATATATATATATATATATATATATATATATATATATATATATATATATATGTGTATATATAGATATATATATATATATATATATATATATATATATATATATATATATATATATATATATATATATATATATATATATATATATATATATATATATATAGATATATTATCAATTGCTGCGATAACTATACCACCCAAGCTAGGGTCCATTTATCATTTTTGCAGCCTGCGTTCAACAAATATATTACCATACCTTTATAACAGACTAATTTGTATTAAAATATGTAAGTATGCGTTGTTAGGAGCAAATAATAAAAATTAGCCACATTTATTTTTATGACACATTAAATTTATATGATAGTTTGTGTCCCCATCAAGGTAGGAATATAAAAAAGTGGACGATTTGTGGATCGACCCACGCTCGGACCGGGTTACGTTCAAACGGCACCATTTCTGGCCAACTTAAGACCTAATTACTGTAACGGGTACGCGTCTTAGCGTGTCTCGGTACGATTTCGACCATTCTCGGATATTATAAGACGATGGCGTGTTATTTTAACTGCACCTAGGCACTGACTGAGTACATCTATTTATCTACGAGTGTGGGCTGCTAAGTTCTTGGTTCTTCTTTTTCCCCTCCCTACGAAGGTTTCCTATCATACGGCAAATTTGGTTTGTATTTAATTAATCTTGCAATTTTTTGCTTGCTTACAATGGTAGGCAGTTTCGAAGATATCAATCGTTCTAAGGCCAAGAGAGAAAATGGCAAATGAGACTTTATGGAAACATTGTTAAGAATGAAAAAAACTTATGACAACTTTTAGTTTGGTATCTTAATAATTTTGTAATTTTTTTTGTCAAGCTTTTCTCTTGGTGCGAGCCCCACCCATCCCTTACATCCTAGGCCACATGTTTCGTCTGTTAGTTATGCTCTCTCGTCAAGAATTGGGAGACCCTCCCCATAATTAAACAACCCATACTTTTACCGACTTCTTGTCGGATGACTAATGTATGCAGATTTTTGGTTTCTTTGCACTGCGTTAAATGAGACAACAGTAGTCAGTTATACACCCCTAACTGCTGGGTTCCACAATCTCATGTTGAACAGCGGTTGGAGGTGTATAAATGCTCACTTATATTGTCTCATTGGACGCAGTTCAGAGAAATCAAAAAAAAAACTTCACACACACACACACACACACACACACACACACATATATATATATATATATATATATATATATATATATATATATATATATATATATATATATATATATATATATATATATATATATATATATATATATATATATATATATATATATATATATATATATATATATATATATATATATATATATATATATATATATATTCATTCATTCTCGGATTATCTACGGCTGTCGCCGCCTCTCCGTCCCCAGTCTCCAGTTCGTTCTGTCGTGACACATGTCCTCTTGCAAATCTCTTGCTTCCATGGCTTCGTCAACGCCGTCTCTCCAACTTCTTCTTGGTCGTCCTCTCTTTCTTCTTTCTGGAGGTATCCATTCCAACACTTTTCGTGGCCATCTTGTCTCATTCATTCTTTTTGCATGTCCGAACCAAGTCAATTGTTTTCTCTCTATGTCGTCCACAATATCTCTCTCGATGTTCATGTCCCTTTTAATGTTTATATTTCTTATTCTCTCAAGTCTCGATCTCCGACAGCTCCTTCTCAAAAAATCCATCTCCGTGGCCAGTAGTTTTCTTCTATTAGTATTCTTTAAATCCCACACTTCTGAACCATAAGTCAAAACACTCTTTACGATTGAGCTATATATGCGAAGTTTTGTTTCTCGCCTAATTTTTCTTTCCCACAGGACAGAGTTGAGTGCTCCAATGATTTGTCTACCTCTTATTATTCTTGTTTGAATTTCATCATTACTATTACCTTGCCTGTTGAAGATCACCCCTAAGTATTTAGCCTTGTCAACGTTTTTTATTGTTCCGTTTTCCAAGGGTAAATCGTCGTTGTCATTACTACTCACCGCTAAGTATTCACATTTATTTAAGTTAATTGTGAGACCAGCTAGTGTGTACTCTTCATTTAGTTTCCTCACCATATAGCTCAAATCCTGTTGGTCTTCTGCAACCACTATCTGATCGTCGGCGAAATAAAGAGTATATAGGGTGTCATCCCCCACCAGAAGGCCCATGTTCCAACACTTCCGTGCCCATCCTTTCATGGATTGGTCTACGTATAGTTTGAATAAGGTGGGAGATAGACAACATCCTTGTCTTAGCCCCTTTGTTGTATTGAATGATTCAGATAGTGATGTTCCAATTTTAATAACCGCAGAATTCTGTTCATAGTAAAGTTGGACGGCCCGAATCAATGTTGGTCTAATCTTGAGAGTTTCCATTGCTTCCCATAATTTCGATATTGGTACACTGTCATAAGCTTTTTCTAGGTCTATGAAAGCTATATGCGTCTCCCTGTTTCGCTGGGTTCGTTTTTCTAGGGCTATTTTTAGAGTGAAAAGGTTGTCTGTGGTGGATCTCCCTGCCCGGAAACCGGCTTGTTCTTCCGCTTGTTTATCCTTGATGTCTTCTTCTATTTCATTTCTAAGGATTCGGGAATATATTCTTCCTATTGTTGGGATTACCGCTATACCTCGGTAATTCTTAGGATCATTTTTTGAGCCTTTTTTGTGAATGGTTGATATATATGATGTTCTCCATTCGATCGGCGTTTCTTCCCCATTCAGGCATCGTTGAAACATATTCTTCAACATTCTTAAAAGTTTTTCGGGTCCATACCTTATGAATTCCGGGTGGATCCCTCCAGGTCCAGGGGATTTTTTTATTTTTGTGTCTTTCACAGCTTGTTGCACTTCTTTTAGTTGGAGATCTATAGGAGTTAGATTATTTATTTGGTGTTGTTTTCCTAGAAAATTTTCACGTCTCTCTTCCAAAAGGTCTTTAAAGTGGTGTACCCAGTCTTCATTTGTTATGCCCCCTAAGTTAGGTATTTGTTTTTTTGATGTTTTTACCGACTTTATGGTCTTCCAGGCTTCTGAGCTTCGGGTTCCTCCTAATTGTTGTTCTATGTACTCACATTTTTTCTCCCAAGACTGATTCTTTCTCTTTAGGACTTCGTTTTTAACCTCCCTATTTGCTCTTTTGTATTTTTGTCTCGTCGCATCATCGTTCTTTTGAAGGAGTTTCTGGTAGAGTTGTTTCTTTTCTTTAATTTGTTGTTCTATTTTATCATCCCACCAGTCAGGTTTGTTATTCATCCGTATTTTTTTTCCGACAGATTCGTCCGCAGCCTCAAGAATACAAGCTTTTATATGTTCGTACTCTTCTTCTATTGTTATATATATATATATATATATATATATATATATATATATATATATATATATATATATATATATATATATATATATATATATATATATATATATATGTAGTGTTAGATTTTCTTGGACTGCGTCCAATGAGAGAGCAGTAGCTGACTGTCATCATACACCCAACCGTTGGGTTCCACAATCTCATGTGGAACACATAGCAACCTGCGTCTCCGCCTAAATGAACATTTTTGTTGGTTGCTTGACTCCTGGTCAAGCAACTAATATTAATATTTTCACAGATGGTAGATAAGTCGAAGCGGACATCATTTGAAAATGCCAAATGAGATTTTGGCGAAACGTACTGACTCTTCAGAGAATCAACGAATCGACACCTGGAATGATTTAGAAACATATACATATATACGGAAAGAGCTTCCGCGGTCGGAAATGCTAGAATTACTAGATTTTCAGAAGAACGAACCGTCCTTTAGATTTGTAAAATTTCGACGTTTCGACTTTCACTTTGAAGCCATTATCAAGAGAATCTATTTGATTTACTCCTAGGCCTCAATCTGCCTACTCCCCAGAGTTCACAACTAGAAAAGAACGCAGCCTCTTATTTAAACAGTCTGAACGTTTTTTGGTCTCAATTGCTTAACGAATTATGGGTTTGTAAGAATATATAGGTGCGATTAGTTTGGCCTTGTCGAAATCTATTATATGACCCATTAGGATATGATGTTCTGCTAGAGTTGAGGAGAGATCCGATTTTGGATACGTTTGTTGATTTGGCCGATATATGATTGGAAGCAGCCAGAACAAGGAATCTCAGAGACATCAGGTGACTCGGATTTACTTTCGGATATACTGTGCCTTTGAAGAAGCTCAAGCTGAGTTGAGATGTGAGTGAGTGAATACTATACAGCTACATGTTTTTTCTTGGGGTTTCGGTCAAATACAATAATAATTATATTTGTACTTTCTTTCAATTTCGGTTTTTTTTTATTAAACTATCATTAGGTCAGCTACAGTACAGTACAGGTCAGCTATAGTATATTTATAACTATCTATATATATATATATATATATATATATATACATATATATATATATATATATATATATATATATATATATATATATATATATATATATATATATATATATATATATATATAGATAGTTATAAATATACTATATTTACAGTTATAGTATTAATTATAAATTACACTGGGGAACAATTTGAAAAATAATTTCTGTTGAGTTCGATATTTAAGCTGTTTTATACGTAAATTGACATGCTAATTCCAAAACTTTATTTAGTTTTTTTCTATCACGTCAAGTTTTTTCTCAGTTGTACAGTTGTTGTGCATCCGACTAAGCTTGGCAAATCACAGAAGTCACTACTGCTCTCCTACCGGCGAACCTTCTTCGACCTAGGAGTGGGGGCGTGAGTGACGTTGCGTCATCCAAAACTAGTTTGGTCAGTTACGCTTGAGATGCTAAAGTACGCGGGTCTGTGTCTGCCTCTGGTAGTTCTGGTCGTAAATGCTTAAACACCACTGATTCATTTTGTTATATATGTGGCAGTTTTACCATCCCCATTCAACGGACTAGTATTAGTACATTTGTCAGGCAAGCCTATTTTGTTTATTTTAAAGTGAAAATAAGTGACCAAGATAAATCATGGGCCCCTTATAAAGTGTGCAAGCAGTGTGTAGAGAGTTTACGAATGTGGACGAAGAAAACACGTAATAAGCTTTTGTTTGGTATACCAATGGTTTGGCGAGAGTCCAAAGATCACTTAAGTGTTGCTACTTTTGCATAGTGAAAACATCAGGATTCAACAAAAAAAACAAACATAAAATTGAGTACCCTAGTTTACCGTCAGCTATACGCCCTGGGCCTCATTAAGCTGAAATTCCAGTACCGGTTTTTCAAGAATTACCTTCTTTAGAAATACAAGAATGTGAATCAAGTGAAGATCGAAATGGCTCCACTGACGAAGAATTCAAAGTTTCCAATGATTCTGTTCGTAAAGGATTCAATCAACATGAATTAAACGATTTAGCACGAGATTTAGGACTATCCAAAAAAACATCGGAATTATTAGCATCAAGACTGCACGAAAAAAAATTGCTTGACAAAGGAGCTAAAGTCAGTTACTATCGATCCAGAGAAAGTGAATTTAGGCAGTACTTCAGAAATAATGACGGATTTGTATATTGCCAGAACGTAGAAGGTTTAATGAAAGAATTGACCATTTCTAACTACTGAATGGCGATTGTTTATAGATAGCTCAAGGCGTAGCTTGAAGTGTGTTCTCCTACATAATGGAAATTTATACGGTTCAGTCCCAATACGTCATTCAGTTTCTTTGCGTGAAGAATATGGCGACATAAAGAAAGTCATTGACTTGTTGCAATATAACATGCACCAATGGATCATCAGTGTTGACTTTAAAATGATCTGTTTGCTTCTTGGCCAATAACGCGAATATACCAAGTATCCCTGTTTTTTGTGCATGTGGGACAGCAGAGCTCGTGAAAAGCATTGTCTGTCTGTCATATGAAAAGATAAAGGCTGGTGTGTTTGATGGTCCACAGACTCGGCAACTCGTTAAAGATGAAAATTTCACTGAAACAATGACCGAATTTGAAAGGAATGCTTGGTTGGCTTTTAAAAATATTGTTAAAGACTTTCTTGGAAATACACGAGCCCCGAATTACATCGAAATTGTTTAACAAGTCTTGGAGAGCTTTAAAAAGCTTGGCTGCAACATGAGCATCAAACTGCATTTCTTACATAGTCATCCTGCTAACTTCCCAGAAAATGTTGGTGCTGTTAGTGATGAACAGGGCGAGCGATTCCACCAAGATCTAAAGGTTATAGAAGCGCGGTATCAAGGTAGATGGGATGTCAGTATGATGGTTGACTGCTGTTGGAGCATCAAGCGAGAATGTCCACAAACTGAACACTCCAGGAAAAGCTATAAGAAGAAATTTTTACCATAATATCTTTTATTTATTTTTTGTATAAACACAATTTAACTTTTAATAATAAGTTAACCTCTGTATGAATAAAATATTCTAATCTATTTGGTCAGATCTCACCTTATTTCCTTTCGTATGTACACTTTTAAGGTAAAATGAGGGGTATGCTGTAACTTAAGAACTTGACATGGTAGAGAAAAACTATGAATATTTTTGAATTCAGAGCAGAAAAATTAGTCAAAAACAAATCACAGATCCAAGTCAACAAAATTGCTGTTCCCCAGTGTTACTAGTTGATTTTTTTTTAATATGTTATATTTGATAGTAAAAGTAAAGTTTTAGGGTTAGAGGCGCATCAGTAACTGAGAAGGCTATTTAGCGACTAGATCTACAGTTTAACGTGGGTTTTGAATATGGGTCATAAGTATGCATAAGTTAACCAGAAGTATCTGGAGAAGCCTACCGACTGGCGAGTAACCAAATAGAAAACCTCTCAAAAGCCATCCCGCCTTACCCAGTCTGGAACTGCAGTGACTGAGGGGTGATTCCTTGTCATATTTTACACTCTTACCTAGAAACATTCACTAGAATTTTAGAAAAAGTTCTTACCTAGTACTGGAATCGAACCCACTCCATGTTTACTGCCGTATTGTCGGGTTGACGCCTTAGATGACTAACGGAGCTCCTATGTCGTTTTGTTGCTGCTTCGTTTTTAATTAACTTATTTTTTGACTTATTTTATATTTTTTTTAAGCTAACACTTTTGGGTTTTTCACTTTTAATGATATTAGGTGCAAAAAAATAAAACGTTATTTCATGAGTGAATTATGTCATTATATTTACTATTTAAATTAGTTTAAAAATAAATCAAAACATACATATCTATATATAGCCCCGTCGGAACTTTACAGCGTTATAAAAAGTATCATATGTCCTATTTCACTATATAATCGACTTTTATGCCAAATTTCATTAGAATCCTTCCATCCATTCGAGCGTGATTGAAGGACAAACATCCGAACCCTTTCACATTAATAATATAAGTAGGATTCAGATTGCTTATTACAAAAATTATTTCACTCTCAGTACTATGAGTACTGAGTATGTATGTCGGTAATTCCTATTGACTATGACTATGTATAGTATTGACTATGTATGTCGGTAATTCCTTTCTGTTTTCTTCGCTAAAGAAAACACGTTATTTACAATGGATAGTTAAAATGTATTTATTCAAAGTATTGGCCATTTGATTCTATATATTTTGCCCATCTCTCAGGCGTTTTATGGATGCCTTTCCAAAAATATATTTTCTCCTTTGAGTTAAACCATTCATCGAGCCATTTCTTAACTTCTTCGAAATCGGCGAAGTGGTGCTATTCAAGCGCGTGCTCCATCGATGCGAAAAGGTTGTAGCCAGATGGAGCCAGGTCTGGATAGTACGGCGGATGCGATAAAACATCCCATCCAAGTGATTTCAACAACAAGCAACTGATTTTGCTGTATGAGACGGCGCGTTGTCATGCTGCACTATCACCTTATCATGTCTTTGGGCGTATTGTGGACGTTTTTCGATCAATGTACAGTTCAAATTGATGATATGTTGTCGGTAGAGATCTTAACTGTTTCTCCAGGTTTCAACATATCATTCAATAAATCAATTTTTCATCTCCCGTTACTATTCGATGCAGATATGACTTCCTTTCATACCTTTGAAGCAGCATTTCACTGACGATTTTTCGATTTTCTAAATGTCTATCATTCAATTCATGTGGCACCCATCTTTCCATCTTTTAGATCTTTCCCATTGCTTGTAATCGTTCACAATTGCGACTTGGCTCACATTCAACTTTTCTGCTAATTGTTTTTGAGTTTGTGTTGGGTCTTCATCCATTAACTCCTGCAATTCCGCATCTTCAAACGTTTTCGGCCTACCAGGACGTTCTTTGTCTTGAACGTTGAAATCACCACATTTGAATTGTCGAAACCACGTTTCACATGTTCTTATGGTTGGAGCATGATCACCGTAAGGCTCTACCAGCAAACGATGAAACAAGAAAAGTAAATGTGTGCCGCAAAAGCACGTTTTCAGGCACAAAACTCAAAAATTTTTTTCAAAAAATTATAAATCTATAATGCTATTATTTTGCCGGAACGTAACTTGTGTAGTTTTGAAGTTAATGTCAGTAGAATAAAATGATCATGTATCAAATCATAACATTACATACTTATAGCTAGTGAAATCTGATACAAAAACCGGAAAGTAATTACCGACACACCTGGTATTTCGGAAACCTTTCAATCTACTTTCATAATCCAGTCCTTCAGTGTGAACCTAAAACGGAAAAGTGACAGCAACGGTCTGGTCGTTGACGATGATCCATCGTCCGATCGACTCGAATTCCATGCTTTTTAATCTGCTTAATTAGAAATAATAAACACTCCACTCGATTCAATTAAAGCGCCTCTTTACGCTGCTAATTAGACGCCAGCGGGCTGTCCAGAGTTTTTTTTTCTTCTATTTTTGGATGTTGACTGTGACGGATGTTTATTCAAATGCGACCACTTCATCTAAAGGTTATGTGATATTACATATTTTTGTTTAATTTATTTTTTAGTTGGATACGTCAATAGTTGGAGTTATTTAGCAACTGAAATTACAATTTTGCGCGGGATTTGAACCACGTTCATCAGTCCTTCCTTTCTAAACTTCGGGCATGGTGACTCCATGCCGAATAGTATAGTCTATATATATATATATATATATATATATATATATATATATATATATATATATATATATATATATATATATATATATATACGTACAAAGTCAAACAAAACAAACGTTTACAGTTTTCACTAAGATAATTTCTAAAAAAATATTAAAACATCTGAATGATACACAATCAAGAGAACAAGCAGTATTCAGAAGTGGATTCAGTACAGTGAATCACATCCAGGTTGTACAGCAGACCATAGAATGACACAAGGAATACACCATGCCACTGTGCTTGGCTTTTATCGACTACGAAAAAGCATTTGACTCCATCTCAAAGCATGCAATAATGGATGCACTGCTTAGCCAAGGGGTAGATAAAGCATATGTAAACCTATTAGGATCGATATATGATGGAGCTACAGCCACAATTCACCTTGATGGTCTTAAAGTGGGAATTAATGTAGAACGAGGTGTACGGAAGGGTGACGCAATATTGCCTATTCTTTTCTCGGCTGGTCTTGAAGAAGTAAACCAGTCTTTGTCCAGTAAACCATCTTAGATTTGCAGATGATATCGTTCTCGTTTCACAAGACCCGGAGGAGCTGCAAATACATACAAGAACTGCAAAGGGCTGGCGAACCATTTGGCTTGAAAATAAACCTGAAAAAGACTCAGGTTATGTTTAATAACTTCGCTCAGGACAGAAGAGTTTCAGTTTTAGGAAGGGATTTGGAGATTGTGGACAGCTTTATATATCTTTGGCAGAGGATTTCAATGTAGGGGAACCGCCCGGGAGGTGGAACGGCATGTTAAATGTGGCTGGCAGGCATTTGACAGGCTCGACATTGTGTTTAAAAGCAGACTCCCACTTTGCCTGAAAAGAAAAGTCTTCGATCAGTGCGTTCTTCCCGTTATGACATACGCAAGTGAAACCTGGACACACATCCCAATCCATTCAAAAACTTCGAGTAGCACAGAAGGGAATGGAAAGATGTATGCTGGAGATTACAAGACGAGACTGAAAGTCCTGCGCATGGATCAGGGAACAAACGAAAGTCTGTGACATCATTGGAAGAGTAAAGCGATTGAAATGGAGATTGGCAGGCCATATAGTGAGGCGATGGGATGACAGATGCACCAAGGCAATTCTGGAGTGGATACCGCTTGATCGCAAACGTTCGCGAAGAAGATCGAAAGCACGATGGATTGATGGCATCGTTAAGTATATTGGACCAGAGTGGCAGAGGAAAGCCTAGAACCGTGAAAGTTGGAAACATGCTGAAAATGCCTTCATCCTGAAGTGGATTGACACGAGCTGATGATGATGATGATGATGATATATATATATATATATATATATATATATATATATATATATATATATATATATATATATATATATATATATATATATATATATATATATATATATATATATAGGGTGTCTTAATAGTTTTCCTACCGCATTACATATTACTATTTTCACTGAAATTCCACATATTTCTGTCACGTCTAACATAAACACGTTGGATAACATGAAACATTATTTAAACTAACTTTTGATTGTAATCACTTTTGATTTGGTTTTTAGCTAATCTTTATATTTTAAGTGTATTACAAACTATTTCCTTGCATCAGTCTAAAAACCACAAATATGATAACAGTAGAAAGGAAATCATTTATTTTTGTAATGCAACCGCAGTCTGTAGAAATATTGTTTTACGGATACGGATGATAACACAGTTACTTTAACATTACTTTAAAAATATTTACTGTTTATAAACGATATTTACGATAATTATTTGCGATGACAATGATGAGTTTCATGATATTTTTTAAAACTAGAAATTTCAAGACGCTGCCATACCTTAAAGTCATTCTACTGTATATCATACTCATCGTATAAGCTATTAAATTAATCTTCTACAATTATTTGCTATCAGTACGACTTACTAACAATGTCTTTCTACTGATGGTATAAGCAATATCGACATATTAAAGATATAGAAATTTGCTAAAGACAATGTAAGTAGGTGAAAATGAAACATAAATGGCTCGATCTCCATGGGCTATCGACACTGCGTTCGTCGAAATGTCCGAGATCCTATTTACGATTATATCGGTTTTACGGGGTCCGGTCAAACGAACTTGTAAAAGTTTGCACGTTCGAATAAAGAAAAACTGAGAAAAAAAATTTCTCGCAATTTATGGCCTTGGCTTGGAACTATAAATGCGAATTGCAGAGCAGTTCGAAAAGATAGAAACGGCATTATAGTCGCTTTAATAAATTTCAGTTAAGGCTATCTCATTAATATTTCTAAATTGTAACTGGTTGATCTATTTTTTTCAGGATAGTTGGTATATATATGAGCATTGGTTAGTTGCTTGACCGGGAGGAAGCCCGACCCATTCCTTACATTAGAGGGCACGTTTTTGTGGCTCTGTGATTCAAGCGTTAATTATTTCGATTATTATTACCTACAGTTTATTTTAATAATTTTATCGGGACATTTATAGTAAAATGGAATCGACAAAGCTATTTGATCGATGCTGCAATCGTTTTGGGTTAGGAAATCATGTGAAAATTTGACTTACATCCTGCAAGCGACAATATGAAAATGTGATATATTTTATTATGTAGCTCTTGTCGAAAAATGTCATCAGTGTTAGTTAATCAACAAACAGATAATAGTGGCATAGATAAATTAGAAGAGTATTCGTGAAGAGATAAATTGCTTTCCTTCATAGAACGTGACAACGAAAACTTGCAATAAACACTAGAACATGTGATAGATATTTAGGATATCGATATAAAGTATCTAGTAAACTGACAGTCGGTCAAATATTTTATAATATATTTGAATCGGAATTAAACATCGCAAAATCATTGACTGAAATAATTTTTTGCCTGTATAAACAAAGTTTAAAATAGAGAAAGTGAAAAAGTTCAAAAAAAAAAAAAATTATGAAATAAAAAAAATAGAAGCAAAAGTCGGCCCACTTCCCTTTGCACGGGAATATTTACAGAAAAATCAAAGTTTTTGTGAGAGAAAAAAAAATTAAAATATCCGGACTTTCAAATTTCATAGAACTTGATTTCTGATTTTTTTTTCGTATTTTGTTTTAAGTGCATTTAAAAACACAAATTAATAAAAAACGTCTTAATAGGTCAATTTGTGGAAAGGTTATGGTTATTTAAAAAAAAAACGAGACATTTTTTTCAAAAACTCATAACCATACCATACGTAAAATTTAGATATAGTTTAGTCAATCTTATTTAGTCAGTCCTATATCAAACCAAAAGTAAAAGGACAAGGATAAGTAAAAGCACCATTAAATGAGAAAGGTTACGTTAACTCATACGTAACTATTCGAACATATCCCAGTATTAGAAATGGTGCAGTAAACCTAAGATAAATTTGCTGAAAGAAAACATGTGAAGAAACTGGGTTGGTGATCAAAAGTCGTTGAGACATTGTAATTATCACATATGAAGCTGCAATTTGGAGATATTTTATCATCCCACGAGCCTGGTCAACTCCAAGCAATCTCTTGATACATCGAATATGTCAGGCAACTGGACTCATTATTGATATACTAGCTTTTTTACTATGACCGAGTACAACGTCCTCAAGTAATTAAATATGTTGTTAAAATCCTTTTTTACAAGCGAACCGGTTCACGTTCTTACTTGACCGACTGTACTGCATAGAAGAGAAACTGTACTAACCGTACGTATTTTCGAACGAATCAAAACAAAAAAATTATAATTATAGAGAGCAGTAATTCCGTATGAATATATAACTTCAATTTATCTGTTATTATTTGCACAATGTCTTATTTTTACAATGTCCGGCGAATGGTTTTACAACACTTTCATTTCTACTATACACATTTCAAAATGCATACGATGCAAATAATTTCTCGTACAACATACCTTGTTCTTTATTAAATCTAGATTCTTTACTGCGCTGATTGCATTGTTGTTGAATATTGCATAATTGCATTAAAAATAATCGATGGATATTAATGTACTATTATTTATTGTTGTATGCAGTACATGAAATTAAAATATGACAATTAATATTAGACATGGAACTATATGTACGATTTTTTTATTGTTTATTTTAATAAAGGGCTTATATAACGGGTGGGGCAAGTGTTACGCTACCATTTTAATTATTTATGACTTCTAAAATAAATAAGACAGAATATTTTTTTATAATGTGTTTCTTTTTCCTTTAAATTTTGTGTTAACATTTAAAAATGCTCATTAATTTATTCCAGGCAGAATATGTTGCACGCCATTGCATATATATATATATATATATATATATATATATATATATATATATATATATATATATATATATATATATATATATATATATATATACACACACACACGCAGTTTTCACTAAGATAATTTCTAAAAGAATATTAAAATGACGCATAACCAAGAGATTCAAATGCTGAATGACGTATACAGCAAGCCATAGAAAGGCACAACGAATACACCATGCCACTGTGCTTGGCTTTTATCGACTACGAAAAAGCATTTGACTCCATCTCAAAGCATGCAATAATGGATGCACTGCTTAGCCAAGGGGTAGATAAAGCATATGTAAACTTATTAGGCTCGATATATGATGGAGGTACAGCCACAATTCACCTTGATGATCTTGAAGTGGGAATTAATGTAGAACGAGGTGTATGGCAGGGTGACGCAATATCGCCTATTCTTTTCTCCGCTGACCTGGAAGAAGTATTCCGGAAACTCGATTGGGAACACGATGGTGTAAAGCTCAATGGTGCAAACTTAAACCATCTTAGATTTGCAGATGATATCGTTCTCCTTTCACAAGACCCAGAGGAGCTGCAAAGACGCATACAAGAACTGCAAAGGGCTGGCGAACTATTTGGCTTAAAAATAAATCTGAAAAAGATTCAGGGTATGTTCAATAACTTCGCTCAGGACAGAAGAATTTCAGTTTTAGGAAGGGATGTGGAGATTGTGGACAGCTTTATATATCTTGGGCAGAGGATTTCAATGGAGGGGAATACCGCCCGGGAGGTGGAACTGCGTTTTAAATGTGGCTGGCAGGCATTTGACAGGCTCAACATTGTGTTTAAGAGCAGACTCCCACTTCCCAGAAAAGAAAAGTCTTCGATCAGTGCGTTCTACCCGGTATGATATACGGAAGTGAAACTTGGACACTCACATCGCAATCAATTCAAAAACTTCGGATAGCACAGAGGGGAATGCAAAGATGTATGCTTGGCATTACAAGACGAGACAGAAAGTCCTGCGCATGGATCAGGGAACAAACGAAAGTCTGTGACATCATTGAAACAGTAAGGCAATTGAAATGGAAATAGAAAAGCCATATAGCGAGGTGATGAGATGACGATGGATCAAGGCAATCCTGGAGTGGATACCGCTTGATCGCAAACGTCCACGAAGAAGAACGAAAGCACGATGGATTGATGACATCGTTAATTATGTTGGACCCGAGTGGCAGAGGAAAGGCCAGGACCGTGAAAGTTGGAAACATGCCGAAGAGGCCTTCATCCTGTAGTGGATCGACACGGGCTGATGATGATATATACATATATATATATATATATATATATATATATATATATATATATATATATATATATATATATATATATATATATATATATATGTATATGGTTTTTTCTTCAAATGTCAAGCGATTTAAATGACAGTAAATGTTTAAAATGTGACCTATAATAAATTTTCACAGTATTCGGTCCCAAATAACCTCGCCAACGAAGATCTGAATGTATTTTCCCTCAACTAACACACACTTCGTTACTTCACTAGACTGTTAATGTATTTTATATTATTCTCACTAATATGGATCTATCGCTTCTCTTACGTATTCTTCGTCACTCAATACATTCATCAATCACACCCCCAACTCTAGGGTGTATATCTATTTAGATCTTCGCATAGGGTCACTGTATTTCATCTAACTCGACACTATGATCGCGTCAAAAACGTCTAACTATATTCATCGTTACGTTCTTCTTTTGTTTTTGTGTATCGCCTCTGATCTTTTACTGCCAGATTGCACCGCTTATTATCAAACAATTTATCGCTATGACTGGGTCTTTAGTTTAGTATTGGGTAAACTGGGTAAAATGTATTCAAACTATGATAATACTTTTAGTATTAACACAATTCCTACATATATATATATATATATATATATATATATATATATATATATATATATATATATATATATATATATATATATATATATATATATATATATAATTCGGGTCCTGGTGGACCACGCGAAGTACAGTTAGAAGTGTTTGTTGTTGTTAACCTTCCTTTGAATCCATATTGATTTCATTCTTTCACTATGAGCTTTTTTCCTTTCGTCAGGCCAAGTTGTCCTGGTCTTCCTAGATTTTTCTCTCTGCCCAACCTCCCAAACCTTAATCTTGTGTCTGAAACAGTTTCTATCCTGAATTTCACTTTGTGTAATATTTGCTGATCTTAGGTCCTTTTTAATTGCAGCAATCCATTTCATTGTTTCTATTTTAGCTCTACTCCTATTTTCATAAAATTCAACTATTTGTTTAGTCGGTATGTTGTCCTATTTATTTGTTTGGGGCCTAAAATTTTTCTTATAATTTTTCTTTCTTTCTTTCAATCTCCTCGATGTCCTCTCTATTCAAAATGAGTGTTGCTGCGCCATATAGACATTCTGGCTTAATAACAGTGTTGTAATATCTCAGTTTTGTGTTTTTAGATATGCATTTTTTGTTGCTAATCTTTTATGTAAGTCTTAATGCAGTTCCCATTTTTTGACATCTACCGTTATTGGCCTCTTTTTCTACCCGTTTTCCATGATTATTTCACCCAAATATTTAAATTGAGAGACTCATCTGTTGCAGGTCATGCATTCTATCTTTTCAAAGGAAGTTTGGAGTCGTACCTTTTCTACGGTTTCTTTTAGCATTTCAATCTGTTTTTGCGCCATTAACATATCTTGAGCCAACATTGCTAGATTATCAACAAACGCCAGACAATCTATTTTGATGTTGGTTCTCCTCAGTTTAATGGGCTGATCAATATTCATAGCCGATTTTTTTACGCTCCACTCCTTAACTACTTTTTCTAGAACACTATTAAATAATAGTGGCGAGAGTCCATCCCCTTGTCTCACTCCAGTTTTAAATTCGAATGGCTCTGAGATGTCACCCATGAATTTAACTTTTGATCTTAGTTAGTGTTTTGAATTTTTGACCTTAGTTAGTGCTGCTTTAATAATTGCCAGCGTTTTCAGATCTAGTCCTTGTTTTTTCAAGATTTGGAATAAAGATTCGCGGTCAGTAGAATCATATGCTTTTTTAAAATCCACAAATGTACAAAGGAGATCTTTATTGTATCGTTTTTGATGTCTTAGGATCAACTTTAGATTCAGGATCTGTTCTGCCCGTTCTGGATTTGCCCGGTCGAAAACCTGCTTGATATTCACCAATTTTAGGGTCTATCTGTCCCTGTGCTCTGTCTAGTACACATTGAGATACAAATTTGTAACAAACTGAGAGAAGATGCCAGAAATCGAGATGAACTTTGTGCCAGAATAAGGCAAGCCTGGTAAGAAATCCTCATCCCGGAACTTAGACGAGTAGCTAAATGGAATCGTAAGATAATCGAAAAATGGGAGAGAGACGGAGGACTAGTTGAGATAGATTTCATTTGATAGTTAATTATTTGTATTATGAACATTTTTGTTTTATATGTTTTCCTAAATTTAATTAATTACCAAAAATTGTTTTCTCATAAGAGTAAAATAATTATTTCTTTGTGAATGCTATTTATTTTACTGAACTATTTGAATACATGACACTAGTAAATTGACAATGGGTCAAGTTTTTACTTTTTTACATTCGATGGAACACTAATAATTAAATTAAAATAAGTAAAGTTTTCTTTGTGTAAAGACCAAAATAATGAAAACAAAATAAAAATGCAAATTTTGTCATGAAACTCGATGGGTGGGTTAATAATAATATTCCGAAGAACTTTTGCTAATCATTTTCTTCGATATCTCTAACGCGAAGCAAAATATCGAAAATTGACCCCGTTTGTGAATTCGTAGTAAGGGGAGTTTAAAGTTCAGATTTCAGTTGGGTACCTTAAAAAATGTGATCAATCTGTATGACTTTATCTGTATGACACGTATGGGCCCTGGTGGACCACGCGAAGTACAATTAGAGGCGTTTGTTGTTGTTAGCTTTCCTTTGAGCCCATACTAATTTCATTCTTTCGCTATGAGCTTTTTTCCTTTCGTCAGACCAAGTTGTTCCGGTCTTCCTACATTTTTCTCTCTGGCCAACCTTCCAAACGTTAACCTTGTGTCTGAAACAACCTCTATCCTGAATTTCACTTTGTGTAATATTTGCTGATCTTAGGTCCTCTTTAATTGCCGCAATCCATTTAATTATTTCTACTTTAGCTCTACTCCTATTTTCATAAAATTCGACTATTTGTCTAGTTAGCCTACTCGGATTCATCCGTTTGATGTGTCCGTAAAACTTAAGTCTTCTTTTTCTCATATCGCTATGTATATCTGTGTATTGTTTGATTTCTTGGTTTTCTCGAAGTCGGTATGTTGTGCTATTTATTTGTTTGGGGCCTAGGATTTTTCTTATGATTTTTCTTTCCTTCTTTTCAATGTCCTCGATGTCCCTCTTTCTATTCAAAATGAGCGTTTCTGCAGCATATATACATTCTGGCTTAATAACCGTGTTGTAATGTATCAGTTTTGTGTTTTTAGATAGGCATTTTTTATTGTAAATATTTTGTGTAAGTCTCAATGCCGTTTCCATTTTTTAACATCTACCCTTATTGGCCGCTTTTTCGCTCCATATATATGAGAATAACGTCGAAAACAGCACCGAAAGCTTTAATAACAATTAAAAGCAAGTATATTTTCAAATCCATCGCAAACCAACAAAAGCAGTAAAAGATATAAGTTAAACCTATAGAATAATGACTAAAAATCAATAAATTGTTTTATTTGCCCGGTTCTTTCGGAACGTCTGTTCAGAAACAGGGCGAAAGAAAATTTGATGAAAAAAATGATCTTTCCATTTATGTCAAAAAAAAAATCATCAAAAACCCAATTGTTAAGAAAATTTCAAAAAGTTCTAAACTGTTCCATTTTGGATACATGTTTTAACGAAACTTCAAAAAACCTTATAACATTGTTGCTTAAATTTACGAAAGTACTTTCCCTTACACCCTGTATAAAAACACAGGTTAAATAAATATTTTTGTTTGTAATTAATGTGAGATATAGTACAGTAGTGACAATTTTTGAACTTGGTATTCAGATGATGCTGTCTTTGTTACATAAGCTGAAACTTATATTTAAAGTAACCATCGACTTTCGAGGAATATTTTGTAATGACTTTTCTTAGGATAATTGAACCTCGACAGATGGTTCATTAAAGTTGAAAAAATTCTCCGCCAAACAAACGAGAATCAGTCGTGTGCCCGTTGACGTTTTGTTTGACGTTCCACAAACGAGTGCCACTCGAACTAAGTCCAGAATCTAGTAGTCGCCGGCGGTAGAGTGCCACAGAATAAACATCACACTGGTGCGGTTTTTGCGGCCGTGTACTACGTCGACCAGCTTTTTAGTAACGTTTCCTGTCGGTGCAGAGCGAGTTCGAAAGAAAAAATCTCTCTTAATGCTGAAGTAACGATTCGAACGAGGTGTCAAGGTTAGTCGGGATAACGCCCGTCTCTTTCTCTCTCGGCTCCGAGAGCTTTAAATTAAGTTTTGCCTCTGAGGCGAATTCTTTTTCTGATTCAACACCCGATCGAAGAAGATGGGTCGAAAGCGCAACACTTTGTTTCATTCATTTAATATATTTTATTATGTAATGTGTAAATGGGCATAGATTTTTGTGCTTAAAATATCTACAGAACTTTCATTTAATTCTCTAATCCATGTGTTTAGAAATTCATTTAAACTTAGAAACTTTAAAAAAGTTTTAGGTTTAAACTAGTGTTTGAGAATGTAAAATCGTTTTACAAAACTATAGTCACACAAATTTTGTTTAAAAATAAAAGTGATAGATAACAAAGTAGAAAATTGTTTTATTCCTTTTTAAAAAAATGAACTATCGCAAAGTAAGGGACAAATCAATCAACAATTTAATTAGAAACTTTAGTTTTTTATATTGAATTACACGGCTCTACAGTGGATTTGGTCCTGGAAAGACTAAACATGTTTTTGAATATGCTTATTCTAATGGTACATGTAATTTTTGTAACGTGTAGTTTTCTACATGTTACTTTCTTTCAAAAAATACGATTATTTCATATTGTTTACCTTCTGTTGCTTATTGTACTTGGAGAAAGCTTCTTTTTCGTGATTTCATTGAGTTAGTTCCTTCCAGGCGCTCACGCATTATACTTCAGCAGTAATCACCCATCATGTGTTCATCGCATCGACCATGGTACCTTTTTTCCATATTTTTTTGGACCTTATGAAACCGATCTCCCTTTTCCTCACTGTAATAGCCAAGGTAGTCCGGAAATCTGTCTGTATGATTAGTGGAGGTAGTGAACTTTGATGCTTATGTTACATACAAGCTTGCTGATATTTTCCAGCATGTTTTTCAGTCTTATAATTCTCAGGGAATTTTTTTCAATGATTTCAATCATTCATTCAGTGTACGACATTATAAAGTAAAGTATAATACTAAACTCGGAGATATTTATCACTAAACACCAAAGCACTTTTTGAATCTTCTCGACGCACGTTTCCCTAACCATGTTAGCATCATCAGGAAATGATTTAAACTAATTCTAAAACTAAACTATGTTTTATTTATATGATAACCCTATCTAATAAAACGTGTAAAATCATGAACCGAGAAGTTTACTGAGCCTTACATTAATAATTGAAAAAATTGACTGTACGAAATACGTCCTTTATCCCGGTTCATTATTTTCTTGCATTTTTCTATTTGAATGTTTTCATATGCATCCAAAGTCCTATTGTTATTTACACTTTTTACGAGTCTTAAGTTTCTAATATCTATATTGTGGTCATGTTCGATTGCATGTTGGGCAACACAAGATTTTTTTTATGGGAGATATGGGAGAAATAAAAATACTTGTATTGCCCAACATGGAATCGAGCATGACCACAATCTAGACATTAGAAATTTAAGGCTCGTAAAAAGTGTAAATAACAATAGGGCAAGTGTAAATAACAATAGTTGCATGTGAAAGCATTCAAATAGATAAATGTAAGAAAATCATGAACCGAGATGAAGGACCGATTCCGTACAGTCAACTTTTTCAATTATTATGATAAGGCTTAGTAACCTTCACGGTTCATGATTTTTGCACGCTTCATTCGATAGGGTTATCATATAAATAGAACATAACTTAGTTTTAGAATTCGATTAATTCATTTCCTGATGATCCTAACATGGTTAGCGAAACGTGCGTCCAGAAGTTTAAAAAAGTGATTTGGTGTTTAGTGGTAAATCTCTTTGAGTTTAGTGTTTTACACTGAAGCTTCCAATAGAAGAATTAGTAAAGTATAATATTAAAAGTCTAATTTGCGGTCAATCAAAAATGCCAGCCTTAAGTTTCTCCCTGCTCAAACCAGGAAATTTCGATTTATAATTAAAACAGGAACAATATTTATTCAACGCTTTGACATACTGTTTCATTAGTCCCAATTTTGTGGACAATGGAGGGAGAATTATTTTCTTTCCAGTAACTAACGGCGTATTTATGATATTTTGTTTTCCAACTATCAAGCCTTTTCTTACAGGCCAGTTTATTTTAATCTAAGGCGCGCTTTTAACTCTGCTTCCGCAGAAACAGAGAAAACGTGGAAAACGTTTCATGTAGCCGCTTTTTTTCACCCAATAAAAAGTTTACCATTTTTAAATCAACGTATTTAACCCATTTATGATTATGATAATTGAGATTTACCAATACAAGAGCTATGGTTTTATACTCCTCCTTTAATATCCAAACATATGAAATTGTGAATTTGAATGTAAATCCAAATGTGTGTCCAGGATATGTATCTTCAAGATCATATTGCTCCCCACAGTATGGGATCAAAAGTTCATTAATTAAATCTTTGTAATTTTGTACTCTATAGTTGCCCAAAAAGTATTTTACGACATTGACAAAACGTTTCCAGGCGGGTTCTTCAAGATCATTCAGTTAGGTTACCTTGTGTTAATAAGTGTCGTTCTTTTGAAGTACTTGGTTTATAAGTTACGTCGCAATCTGTCTCTAAGTTATCGTCTTGACTAGCAGCGGCTTCTTGAGTTTCTAATGGATTTGAAGGTGTTGGCATGGTTATTTCGGTACTATGTGGAGTAGTCTTTTTGCAGATGGTACCGTATGGTATGTTTCGACTTAGTTGTGATACCCTTTATAGCAGTCAAACAAAAATAACAATCACTTACAGCAGAAGTCTCACACATGTTATACAGTAGATATATGGGACCCAGGATTTATCTTGATGACACACAGGAAAACCAAACTAACCCAAATAATGTTTGGTTACTAACGGTGTGAAATTTTGACGCTGAGAGGTAAAAGTTAATTCTCCACACACATAACAAAAACTATCCGGATGATTTAAACACTTTCGTGACGTATTTACAGCCTTAATGAATATTTAAATTTGTTGACTGTGATAGCTATCTAACTTCAGAAATGACGTTATTCAAACATAAACACGTATATAAGGTAAAATTGAATATGTAGTTGTCACAAAAAAAAACTAGGGTGACTGGAAAAAAATAACATTTTCAATCAAATATCATTACAAACTTCGTGTGACAAAAACAATGTTTATCAGTGTAATTTTAAAATGTTACATACCGAAAATAAATCTAAAAAATAAAGCTTTTAGAGAGCCTAGAAATTAATAAAAGAAATTATTCAGATATTTTGCTAAATGATCAGCTGGACTTGAATGGCTCACCGGACTGTATATATATCGGACTGTATATATATATATATATATATATATATACAGTCCGATTCACGAAACCTGACGATTACGTCACAAACAAAATTCATCTGAACTAAGAATTGTACGTATGTCTGAGATAGAGCCATCCAGATTATGGGCGTGGTCAACGAGAGAGACTTTCGTGCCACCAATCAGATGCCAGCTCTCTAGTTCGCAAATCAGTCAGTAGAGAGCCTATCTGTAGATTTTGTAGTATTAAATAATAATAATAATTTATAACGAATAAAATATAACATTTATTAAGATACTTGTTAATTATACGCCCACCCAGCATCGAATCTTATCTATGATTTTGGTTCTGTACATCTAACATGTTTTTGTTTTACTTTGTCAGGAATACGTTAAGAACACTGCTTTCTTTGCAAAATAGGTGCTATACGCAATCTTTTAAATATAAATTGGAGCATAACTCTACATGTTCCAGCTGCATGAGGATGTTGGCTTATAAAAAAAATTACAAGAACATTTGTTGAACTCTTGCATTGGTTATAAAGGTAAAATCAAATGTCTTGGTCTAAAATGTGGTCTCCAAGGAGTCAAGTTCAAGTGCAAGGAGAAAAGTTGTCATTCATGTCTTAAAGGCAGATTTTTCAAGTACTTAATTATGCCAATAGTATTAATTTGGTTGTTCTTTTACATTCCCCAAATTACATCGTGAATATTACTTGTTTTTAAATAATATAATAATATATGGCAACTTTTAATTATACATTTTAAAGAACATAATCAAGAAATTGAGGATAATGCTTCCTTTTATATAAAAGTTGTGTGTCATTCCAACTGTGATAGATCCAGGCATTATAATAGTGAATCAACTAGAAAAAGAGGAATAACAAGCCAAGGAACCAACACAATTGATTCATTCAGCACCTCCTCAATGGCGAACTTTTTTAATTATGAATAATAAAATTACCTAATCTAAAGAATTTGCATAAAGTTGGAAACCAGCAAACTCTAAAAGATTTTAATACATTAAAATAACAACCGTTTCAGCTTAATTTTTTATTTTAGAACAGGCATTACATACATTATTTATTTTTTAGATATACTTATGGATTATATTGTTTAATACAATGATACAATAAAAGGTCAATGTAAACAGTATGTTTGCATTATTTTGAAAATAGTGAAAATTGAACCACCAATTATATTAATCAATAAACCTATAAAAACCAACATGTATATCATTCATCAGAGGGTTTCTTAAAATATAAGAATACATGTACTAAACTCATGTAAATATACTTTACTGCCCTGTTCTCCAGTAACCTCCTGAATTTAAATTCTTCAATAAGCATAAAATTCCACATTTCATTTGGTTCAATTCCCCATGTGAATTCTGCTATATATGATGCTAAGAAATTCATGTTTGGCTTCTTCTTTTTTTATTTCCTTACTTTACAGAGCCCCACATTCTTATTCTAGGATAAAATTAAATGGAAAAACTGTTAAATTAATTTTCTGCAGCAGAATCACTGCTAGAGTCGGTATCTTCATCATTAATTATAATAATACTTATATAAGTATTATTACTAAATAATTGGTAATATAATTAATTAAGAGTGTCAGTTCTGTAATTATTGTTTTTTTTTGTACCAATCTAGTATGATTCTATGTGTATGGTATATACACTTGGTCCATATTAGTATAGTAGAAAAACGACTTTACGATTTTTTTTTCTAAATTTTCTACATAAATTCTCAAAAATTTTGTAAGTTGTGCAGCAATAGTGGCTTTTTAAATCAAATATCTCCTGCTGTTATTATTTTTGTATTTGAAACCAATAGATGGTAGAACCCTTTGCAAATAACTATTGCTTATGGACATGACTGATTTTTCTGCAAGTTCATAATTTAAACTTGATAGCGTGATGTTCTTTTCTAAAAGAGGAAAAATAATAACTGCATAATGATACTAATAATTTAAATGAAAGCTCCTTAAAATAATGTTATCAATTTTGTAAATACTTACTCTCAGAATACATGCGATAAATAACATATCGTATTTCACATTTGCTGCTATCAGACAAATCAAATATTTTTCTTTTTTTTTTGGGGGCCGTGTCTTTTACGGAGATTTTACTATGTTATTATTTTGGAGTAAATGCTTTCGGATTCTGGTCACAGTACTCTATATATCTAATGCTATATATAATAAAATATTTAAACAATAAAAACTGCAAGCTACCAGTAAAAAATTAAAAATGCTATCAGGCCCAATGCACATAACAAAATTACTAGAATTTCTTTGACACATTTTAACCCATATTCCTGGTATAACTTGCAATTTTAACATTTTATTTCGATTTCTGCAGTTGTTACTTTATACTTACTTCCTGAATTGCTGACAGCGGTATTAGGGGACCCCAATTAGATTTCACTTTTTCAAAATAGTTCAACAAATTAATCACTAGCTGTTGAGACTGAGAATTGAGTGGTTTGCCCTTCATGGCGATAAAATTATAAACTATACAATATATAAAGAAAATATCCTTATTTTATCACTTAAACTGTGGTGTAAATGTTGAAAAAGACTAATACGATACAACTTTTATAACCTTACAAACGACAGAAAACGTCAACTATCTTAGTTTTTATATATATTGGTTTCAAATACAAAAAGAATAACAGCAGGAGATATTTGATTTAAAAAGCCACTATTGCTGCACAACTTACAAAATTTTTGAGAATTTATGTAGAAAATTTAGAAAAAAAAATCGTAAAGTCGTTTTTCTAGATAAAACTTGGATTTTTTCAAAAGGAAATCCTAGAAAATCTTGGCAAGACACTTTTATAAAAAGTGTAAAACGTCCATTAGGCTTTGAAGGAAAAAGATTTATTGTAGTAGATGCAGGTTCTGAGAATGGCTTTATTCCAAATGCAGGCCTGGTATTTTCTTCAAAGAATAAAAATAGTGATTATCATGGGGAAATGAATAACGACTTATTTCTGCAGTGGTTGAGAAATAAGCTTTTGTGTAACTCAGAGGAGCCATGTCTTATAATAATGGATAATGCTCCATATCATAGTGCATTAAGTGAAAAAATGCCAGACCTAAGTTTCAGAAAACAGGACATTATGGAATAGTTCGAAAAAAATAACAAAACAAAGTTAGAATTATTACAAATTGCACAAAAGTATAGAACTGAAAGAAGGTATATAGTAGATGAGGAAATTCGGTTAAATGGGCATGAAGTTCTTCGTACACCACCTTACCAGTGCAAATTTAATGCCATGGAGTTAATATGGGCCAATGCAAAACAATATTATGACAAACATATTGGAAGGGATGGGCATAGTGATAACAATATTTTAGCTTTGTGGCACGAAGCCTTAAACCAAATTACTTCAGAAAAATGGAAGAAGTGTATATACCATACAAATAGAATCATACTAGATTGGTACAAAAAAAAACAATAATTACAGAACTGACACCCTTAATTAATTATATTACCAATTATTTGGTAATAATACTTATATAAGTATTATTACAATTAATGATGAAGATACCGACTCTAGCAGTGATTCTGCTGCAGAAAATTAATTTAACAGTTTTTGTATTTAATTTTATCCTAGAATAAGAATGTGGGGCTCTGTAAAGTAAGGAAATAAAAAAAGAAGAAGCCAAACATGAATTTCTTAGCATCATATATAGCAGAATTCACATGGGGAATTGAACCAAATGAATGTGGAATTTTATGCTTATTGAAGAATTTAAATTCAGGAGGTTACTGGAGAACAGGGCAGTAAAGTATATTTACATGAGTTTAGTACATGTATTCTTATATTTTAAGAAACCCTCTGATGAATGATATACATGTTGGTTTTTATAGGTTTATTGATTAATATAATTGGTGGTTCAATTTTCACTATTTTCAAAATAATACAAACATACTGTTTACATTGACCTTTTATTGTATCATTGTATTAAACAATATAATCCATAAGTATATCTAAAAAATAAATAATGTATGTAATGCCTGTTCTAAAATAAAAAATTAAGTTGAAACGGTTATTATTTTAATGTATTAAAATCTTTTAGAGTTTGCTGGTTTCCAACTTTATGCAAATTCTTTAGATTAGGTAATTTTATTATTCATAATTAAAAAAGTTCGCCATTGAGGAGGGGCTGAATGAATCAATTGTGTTGGTTCCTTGGCTTGTTATTCCTCTTTTTCTAGTTGATTCACTATTATAATGCCTGGATCTATGACAGTTGGAATGACACACAACTTTTATATTAAAGGAAGCATTCTCCTCAATTTCTTGATTCTGTTCTTTAAAATGTATAATTAAAAGTTGCCATATATTATTATATTATTTAAAAACAAGTAATATTCTCGATGTAATTTGGGGAATGTAAAAGAACAACCAAATTAATACTATTGGCATAATTAAGTACTTGAAAAATCTGCCTTTAAAACATGAATGACAACTTTTCTCCTTGCACTTGAACTTGACTCCTTGGAGACCACATTTTAGACCAAGACATTTGATTTTACCTTTATAACCAATGCAAGAGTTCAACAAATGTTCTTGTAATTTTTTTTATAGGCCAACATCCTCATGCAGCTGGAATATGTAGAGTTATGCTCCAATTTATATTTAAAAAATTGCGTATAGCACCTATTTTGCAAAGAAAGCAGTGTTCTTAACGTATTTCTGACAAAGCAAATATATATATATATATATATATATATATATATATATATATATATATATATATATATATATATATATCTTATCTATGATATGAGGTGACCAATGGGAACTACACGTGAAATTACACGATATAGCATACACGATGTTTCAGTTTACTTAAAAAAATCCACGTCGGAATACCTAAGAAATGAACCTCCTCGGTTTTTGTTGTCGTATCAATCGCGAGTCAATAGTCAAAGCCCAAACTTCTATGCCGGTTTTAATTTCAAAATCTTACTCATTCAACTTTATTACATCATAAAACATTAGAAGAAAATATATATCTTTATAGGAGCATCAAAAACCACTCGCATTGCTGATATATAACCCCAATAAAGCTATTAAAAATAAATTATTGATCCCAAAAGGTTACGTAAAAACGACAGAAAAAAAACATTAGACGAAATAAAGATAGGAAATTAAGATAAAGACGATTCCCGGATCGGAATACCTGGAAAACAATTAAAACGCGTACGGAATCTTGCGTCGGGAATTTTTTGAAACTTTATGTTTCGTAAATTTTAAAGTCGATTATTTTTGGTCAGAGAGAGAGAGACAAATGGAATGAAGCAACTCGACACACGCACGAATTTTTCCAAGAATTATAAAATAAGATGTTAAGAACGGTGATTAATTATGAATTAAGTAATGAAGATGATGCGGTAATTATTTTACAGGGTGGTGCAAGTGAAACATTGAGGAATTTTAAACAATGCATTTTTTTTTAGTTACTATTACTTTTTTTGTAATCTTTCACGTTTCCTAAACAATACAAAAATGTTTACATTAGTCTGAAAATTTCTATTGAACGTAAATTGACAAATTTACGATGGTCCCACTTTTTTACGGTAGAGGAACTTCAAATCACTCTAAATAGAATGAAATTACGCAAACCACCCGGCTATACGTATTCCCTGAATTGCTAAAACATCTCGGTAATAAAGCAAAAATTTGGCTTGTCAAATTCTACACCGATATCTAAATCAGGCTTGTCTTCAAACTACAAGAAATAATCACAAGTGCAAAAACGTGCCGCCTGATTCGAAACATGATATATAAACGAATGATCACAGTCCACCTAAACGATAAGAAAAGAAAGACTATTAAAGACGAACAGAGTAAATATTTAGTAGTAATTGTTGTATATTGTGATCAAGGTCAATTAAATATTTTCCCTTTTTCAATATTTCAAATTCTATTTCAAAAAAATGAAAAAATACTAGAAAATAAGTTTCTATGCTAGGTCTAACATTTTAACACTTGAGTTTATATATATTGGTAACATGTAGTGACTTGTAACATTGTAGTCACTTATTTTGTTCTTGGAAGATTTTTCGTGAGGTAAAAGTTTCACTATAGTTGTCAGGATCAAAAAGTGTTTTTCGGAAATAAATTTAAGATCTAAAACCAAAATTATTTGCATTAAATAGTCGTTTCATATTCGTTGCGGAATAAATTTATTCTATAGCATTCAAACATCTTTTGTTTCGCTGTAAAAACCCAAAACTTCTTTTCTGACAACCCTATACATTATTTGAAAATATTTATTGGCAAAATAAATGTCTTTATACTCCAAGAAATAGTTGTTAATTGAAGAATGATTAATTGTTGATTGATGGACTGGTAATTTCCGACTAAAATAATTTTTGATGTGGCAGTTCTGAGAATTCTATTCTGTTTAATTCTATAATTGAATTATATTTAATAGAAATATTTTGTTTCTTATTTATATTTACATTATTATTTTTTAAAAACTGAAAATGATGTTTTAGCACCTCCAACTTCGTCTGAAATGAACCGAATGTTATTTTTGAGAAAATCTGGTAACGTTAAAACCACCACCAAGTATATTATCGGAACTGGTCTTTATGAACCCTTTGTCACATATTACTTAATTAAATTAGTAACTAACAATATTTTTTTGAGTTACAGTTCTATAATTTTGAGAGTATATATACAGGTAGAAGCCATTCACAGTACTTACGTGAAAACGCTTTAACATAATGACGTCACAAGTATGGCAGCCAATCGTGGCGCTTTCGTAGTCACGTGATTTTATTTTGAATTTTATAACTTTTAATTAATTTATAAATACTTGCAAACACTCTTTTTAAAAGTTTTTCGTAACTATTTTATATTCCAAAATCCAATTGGTGGTGAGTTTTCGCCTTCTCGTTTTACTTATACATTTTTTAATACCGCTGGCAGATTATTGATCTGCCGAGTACCATTCTCCAAAAAAAAGATATCTGTACATAACATTGAAAGTTAATTCCGAAGTTATTCCATTCGAAGTTATTCCTTGAACGAACGTTAGATGGACATTTTTCTGACGTCTCTATTACGTACCTTTCAAGACATTAAGTTATTTTTTGTTTTAAAAATCATAGTAATATTTGCCATCTTAATGCTTTGTAATATGAAGAACCAACCCAATATACACAACATTAGATGTGTTGGTGTATATCTGTTACAGTGTAAAAATCTGTACGTGCATAAAATATCTGAACGCTGGGTCTAAACGAAGATTATATAATAAATGCAATAGTAGCATATGCCACCGAAACTATAACTCTCACAGTAAAAGAAGAAGATAAACTAAACATTTTTGAACGCAAATTAACAAGAACACTATTGGGAGTAAAGAAACAACGAGTTTCCAACCCTGATCAACTGTAACATTGACAAGCTGTTGGGAAAAGAAAACATAGTAAGAATAACTAACGCATAAAGAACAAGATGGCATGGGAACATAATGAGAAGAGAAAAGCATTCACCAAAAAAAGATAACAACATGAAAACCAACACAGAACAGACCCAGAGTCAGGTGGAAGAAAATATAAAAACACTGAATGGGGAGAGATGGAAAGAACAGACAGGAGGAGAATATGGATGAAAGAGTTGATGGTTGAAATTTTCAAGGTTATCTTTTAACGCATGGGTAATTATATTACCAGAATATTTTTGATAAGTAAGGCTATCTTTATGTTGAGGCTGGAAACTTTTCAGACTACCCTGGTAAAAGAATTTCTATGCATATTTGGATTTAAACAGTTTTCCAATAACAGTGTTATAACTTTGAAACGTTATAGTGACAACACTGTTTGATGAAAATTGTATTATTATGTGGAAGCTATAGGAATATGCTAATAAAATATATTTGCTCTGAGCTGATAAGTGAGGTTACGATGGCTGTATGATAAGTACTCGGCCTAGGCCAGAGATGGCGTTGCTGGTATTTAAAAAGTGATATTTTTATTAAATACAATCTTTCACAACAATACTGTCAAACTGTCAAGTCGTTGCGTGGTTTAGTTCGTGAATGTCGCATTTGGAATTCGACAACTTTTGCGATTTTGCAACAATGGAAAAAATTGAATATCGAGCACTGATAAAATATTTGTTTTTGAAAAAGAAAACAAATAATGAGATTAAATCGGAGCTCAACGAAGTTTATGGGGATTCTGCACCTTCATTATCAACCATAAAATATTGGACAGATGAATTCAACCGTGACCGTACAAGCATTTTTGATGAAAATCATCAAGGACATTCAAATGAGATTGCCATTTCAGAAATGATATGGATTGATGATCCATGAAACATGGATTCATGAGAGGCCAAAGAACAGTCAACGAACACTTATTTTGAAGGGTTGCAGTAATCGTATTTTTTAGAGGAGATACAAAAGATAGAAAAACGTTGGACTAAGTGTATCGAATTGAAAGGTGATTATTTTGAAAAATAAAATAAATTTTACACATAAAAATGTTTTTTTTTCTGGTGTAGGAGGCTATGTACTTATCATACAACCCCCGTATGTATTGTTAGAAAAAGAAGCAGCTAAATGAATGAAATAAAAGTCAAGATATATATTTGACTAAGAATTCATTTATTTAATTCTATATTCACAGGCGAGAAGGCATTTTTAGATTACATATACATTACACAGATCTGGACTTTTTTTGAACTATCTAAAATAAATATCAAAAAAACAAGAATATATATACAATAGAAATACAGTCTTTTAAAAAGGCGTTATATCTGTACAATATTATATACATATACAAAAAAAAGGAAACATTAACAACATTATACACGGCTGTGTGTTTTTGAAACACTCCCATTTCTTTTCTGCCGTTTGAAACTTCTAAAGTTTTTTTTTTATTATTTCCGAGGAATGTTAACTATCACGATTTCTCAATAATTTGACTATCATATCACAAATAGAAGGGACGTAAAAAAATTGCACATATAGTCGCTAAATGTACAACACTATCACAGTGTGGTCGTCATATATGAATGGCGACTGTTCGTTGGCCGGGTTGTCCTCCTCCAGGTGGATTGGGCGGCTGACCACGTCCGCTGTGTCTGTGCACGTGATGGTGCACGTGCGGAGTCCTCGTAGCACCACGGCGATGGTTGTTTGGTACATCCGGTAAAGCGTATTTTAACTTTTCCCAAAACAGTTTATCACCCCACTGCAAGTAAAAGTTAGTTTTGAGATAAAGCCGGATGTCTGGGTCGAGGTCTTTGTGAGGTACCTCGCCCAGTAACACGACAATCAGCCTACGACGACGATCTCGAAGCACCTGGTGATGCGCCGACTTGAACTCGAAACGACACCACTCGGACTTGATAAAATTCTCCGACAACACCATAATGGTTCTTCGTGAGGATTCAACAGCTTGCACGATACTGTCAGCGAGGAATGCTCCAACAGGAAAATCACGATAATGAAGACATAATTTGTATTGGGGTTCTAAAGCAGGGGCCAGGACTTCAGCCACCCACGCCTCGTCTTTGGAGCTGTAACTGACGAAAGCATCAAATAGTTTTTCGCGTTCGTCTCGATCTACGTCCGTGGTGCCTTGGAATAAGCGCAAGCCGAAACGAGAATGTAGCCAGACACGGACTTCTTGTCGAAATATGAAGACAAGCAGAGTAAGGAGAACCACAGCGGCGAAGATAGCTAAAGTCACTACTAAGAGAGGAAGATAATCTTCCACTACCTGTTTCTGTATGATGGTTTTGGTTGCTGTTAGATTTCCATTTTGGCTATAGTCTATGTTATTTCCATCGGTGCAAGCAGTACCGTTTTGTTGGGTTATCAGAAAACCTATGTCAGTATTGTCTTCATCAATAAACTGGTCTCCAACGTCTGAAGCATTGAAAAAACACCGAACTTTCACACTGTCTGTGACAGCATCTCCACGCACAATCCACTCACGGAACTTCTCGACAAAGTCACAGTCACACGACCAATGATTAAAGGCAACGGTTGTCTCTATCAATGAACTGGGCAACGTCCACATATCGAAAGTCACAATTCGATTATGATCTAAGCGCAAAGTCCTAATATGTCTCAAATCTTTAAAACTACCACTATCTACGGAAGAAATACGATTATACTGCAAAAACAACTCACGTAAAGCATCCAGGCCTTCAAACTCGTATCCTCGAAGTTCAGTAAGCCTGTTAGCATCCAAGTGAAGAGCGTCCATTTCTTTCAGTCCGTGAAACGTTCTGTTTTGAATGGTGTCGATGTTGGAGTTGTTCAGGAACAAAACTCGGAGTTTTTTTCGACCAATGAAGGCGTGGCTGTTTAAGGCTTTCAGATCGTTTCCATCTAAGTAGAGCTGAGTGGCATCCATGGGTATTTTCTCGGGAAGTCGCGTGATATGTCCCCCAGAACTACAGTCCACCACGTTTGCACTCCAGCTTTGATCGTGATAGCAGGTGCAGTTGTGCGGGCAAGTCATTTCGCAATCACAGGCATCAAAATCACAACAATGACACAAGGCGAAACAGTGAGATTCATACGTGCATAGAAACTGATATGGTGCTGCTTCCACCAGAGGGACATGAGTGCGACCTCTGTTATACGATAACTCACAGAAAATACTCTCCAAATCCACCAGACGAGGTTGCGTTCGCGCTCTGGATGCAGCATTCGCTTTCTGCAACCATTCCATGGTGCAGTCACACTTGTAGGGGTTTCCTCCTATATAAAACTCAGGAAGATCTCTGTCAGGAGGTACTGCCGATATCCTCAAGGCGTTGGGATCCAAGCTTGTGATTTGATTACCGAATAAGTCCACGCGAGTCAAATTTGGTTTTTTAAAAAACGTGTATGATTGCACTTTGGATATTTTGTTATCGTTGAGAAACAATACTTCAACACTGTTAGGAATAGCGCTTCCGGTAATTTCAGTGAGATGATTTGAACTGGCATCAAACGTACTCAAACTCAATGAACTTTCGATCTCGAAATAGTTACCTAATTCCTCGATTTGGTTGGCGTGAATGTCTAACCACTGCAACCCGGTGGGGATCAAGGCATAGTCGAACCATCGGAGTCTGTTGTCGGACACATTGAGCCACACCAAGCTCGGTAATTTAGCAAAGAGCCCTTCAATGTCAGCCAAGAGATTACCATCTAGTCTGATCGCTTGAAGATTCGCGTTGCCATCAAAAGTCCCCGAAGAGACCTTCTGGATTTTGTTCCTGGATAAATTAAGAATTTTCAAGGTTGTTAAAGCATCAAACGCTCCCCTTGAGAGATTCCCGATGTTGTTCTCCGTCAGTCTGAGGCCGTAAAGCTGTACCAATCCAGAGAACGTGTCGTTTGTGATCACATCAATGTGATTCTCTCCTAAGTCAAGTGTTTTCAATAGAGGAACGCTGCGCACCACGTCAGGTACTTGAAGGAGCTTATTTCCATTCAGGTGTAGATCCTGTAATCCGGAACAGTTCTTCAAAGCATCGGGATGGACCCAAGAAATCCGGTTATTGTCCAAGGAGAGTAAAGACAACACGTATAACCCGTTAAAGGTGTCGGTTTCAACGCGTCCAACTCGATTATTTGAGATGATGAGAGTGTGGAGATTATAGAGGGCACTGAAGGTATTCTCGGGGATAGTTTCTATTAAGTTGTCGTTTAGCCTGAGGATTTGTAAACTGTACAGATCGCGGAAGACGCTTGGTTCGAGCTTGGCAACACGATTGTGACTGAGATCGAGGACAACTAATCGTACTAAGCCGGCGAACGTGGCGGTATTAATCCATTCAGCTGTCAGTTCGTTGTGAGACAAGTCAAGAACTAAGAGTTGGGTGAGCTCGCCGAATAAGCCCGGCGCAAGCACGTTAATGGAGTTGTTTTGCAGATAGAGTTCACGAAGATCACGAGCATCAGCGAACAGTTCTGGTGGCATGTTTATCAAACGGTTATCGGATAGTTTCAAGATGTGCAAAGCAACCATGCCTTCAAGCGCGCGATCAGCTAAAGAACTCAGTCCGTTTCCTTGTAAATACAATTTTTCCAATCGAGACAGTCCGGATAGTTGACCGGCTGGTAGGGCTTCGACACTGTTTCGCGATAAATCGAGAATTTTCAAATTTGTACCGCACTTTTCCGTCAGTCCGTTTGAGAATCTGAAGCTGGACACTTCGCGTAACCTGTTTTTGGTTAAATTAAGTACTTCCAGTGCGTACAGTGGACACAATGCTCCTTCTGGTAAGCTCCACATGTTGTTTTCTCCTAAGTCCAGGCGTTCGAGGAGACGCAGCTCGTCGGAGAAGGCGTTAGGGGATACGTCTAACGTCATGGCACTCCAATCTGTGTTGTGGGTTTTTACAGTTAAATTTCGAAGCTCTTTTAAACCACGAAAAGCCCCGTCCGAGAGATTTCCAATTTTGCAATATTCTATGCTCAGTTCTCTGAGCTCCACTAAAGGTTTGAAACTGCCAGCGCTCAGGGAACTCTGGAAGAACAACGCGTCGGAGCATTCTAGTCGAAGACGTACTGTGTGCTGGGGTTGGATGACACTAAAATTAGTGTTTTCCAGTTCGCTGTTGATGGTCCTTAGACGACAAACCAAAGCAACATCGTCTTCAGAACCACTGTCTACAACGACCCATTTACATTCATCTGGAGCCTGATAACGTAGGGTTTTGCTCAACGACGCTGACAATACTCCGAAGGTGGCTCCAAAGAGCAATATCCAGATCGATGTAGTAGTCGTCATTATTTCATTTGCGGCATTTGTTGGGAACTATATAAGGAACTTAAAGTTGCAGCTGTTGAGATTGTTTTCACTACTAAAATAGTTTCTTTCGTTTTCTGCTTTTATTTGTGATCATTTTAAAACTGTAAGGATCTTTCGCACTGATGTAGCGTTGGTTTCATTTTTTTTTCACGGCACTGTTTAAACTGTTGACTGGGAATTACGATTGTCGATTGTTTCGGCAGAGAATTCGCGACTGCGACGCCCTACCTCCTTCGGGTAGTACTCGATGTGAACTGACCGGCGTTCTGCAAGGCCACGAACTCTTCGGCTCCATTCCCCCTCCTTCGGTTCTTTGGTTGCTGTAGTTCGGTTCGCGGCTTCCAGCCGTGGCACGGTACGCTGGTATGGCTTGGCCTTGTTGCCACATCTTTCTGTTTGTCGGAGAATAGAGGGACTCAGTTCAGATTCGCTTTGATTTGCTTTCAGTTGGTCAAGTTGATTCAAATTGAATATGTCAGTCGATATCTTACATTTACATCACAATATATTTTTTTATTTCAAAAAGGGCAAGAACGTTGTCCAAACAAAAACAATATTTTTGTGGTTTACGGTGAAAACCCGCCTTTTATCCGAAAAAAGTTATATTTTGTGTTTGGTGGATTTGGAAAGGACTTCCTCTTAAAACCTGAAGGTGTCGAGGTGAAATTATATTTCATTCAATTCATATTCAATTATTCTTCATAATTTATGGTCCTTGGCTAGGTTAACTGCTTCCTGCCATGTATTACCTCTTTTTTGAATTGTGTCCGAGATATCATTATTTCATGTCTTACGCGACCTTCCCCTTTTGTTCTTTCTCATCGCTCTAGCTTCTTAAACTTCTTTATTTTGTATCTGTCCTGTGTATCTGTTTATAGGTCTTGGTCCATTCTGTTTAGATGGCCGAGACATCTCTGTGTTTTCTCTTCTATTTTTGATATGACTGCTGGTATTTCCAGGTTGTCTCTGACTGTGTTATTCCTGATCTTGCCTGTTCTTTTTATATCTGGTACCTTATGAAGTTATCTAATTTCTGCTACTTGTACTCTTTTCTACTTTGCCCTACTCTAACTCTTTTGCTGTTCATTCAAGGCCCAATTTTTGCATCCATATGTTCCATAGGATATATGTCGTTTTATTTTTTTATATTTGTTATTTAAAAAGCCTTTGGTAGGTGATTGGAGCAATCTCTCTGCCTTCAGCAGTCTGTTCTTCAGTTCACCGTCCTGGTTTACCCTATTATTAATAATAGTACCTTAGTAGTTATAGTTTTGAGTGTGTTTAATTTCCATGTTGTTTAAGGTTATTGTTCTCTCCTTGTGCTTGCTGCTTGAGCTCCTTCCTGCAACCAAATCATCAACTTCGACGTCTACTATACCCAATTAGGTCGGCTGAAGACAGCAATTGAAGAAGGACGGTCAAAATTATCAAAAACCTTCCGACTACCGTTTATTCCTCTCCCACCAAAATTGTTTAAATGGAAAATATTTTAAAGTGGAACAATAAATGAAAAACAACCTGTGATATTTCCTACCACTACGTTGGCAAAAACTTGTAAATATATATAAATAAATATTAGAAAGAAATATAAAAGAAAAATTAAATAAATCAATATTATTATCACATGAGCGGATAAGGGTAAGTCCATTGTCAGTGTGTCAGTGTGTTTATACCATCGGTCGGAAAAATGAACATCGAACAACGAGCGAATATTAAGTTTTGTTTTAAACTTGGTAAAACATTCACCGAAACGTTTCAATTAATAAAACAAGTGGATGGTGACTAGACTGAGCCGCAGAAACGCGTGGCCGGGTACAGCTTGTTATCAGTAAAAACTTTTTTTAAATCAACGCAAATTCTGTGTTTTTTAATAGTAAAAAAAAACCGACCAACCAAAAAGACTTTGATTGCGATCTTGACAACTAATGTCGTAAATTACCGATGATCTACTTTATCTTTTGGATTATCTAGGACTCCTCTTAACTTCTTATATGATTTGTAAATTACTTAAATGTCCGCTTTTTTCAAACTCTTGTCTAACTTTAGTGTTGATTGGACATCACACGATATTATCATGAATTTCTTTTTGCCCTGTTTTTTTTTTGAAAAGTCGAGGATTATTTCAATAATTTTCTAAACTTATATCTTCTAATTAATCTATGTTCTTAATAATGTTCTTTTTATAACCATTCACTTTGGCCACTACCCTAATCAATGTTAATTCTTTGTTGCAACTAACATATCTGGTCATTTTTGGATGTTTTAGTTCATGTTAGCATTATCTCCTGATGCGACTAAGTTATATTATTGTTCTGAAAGGGCAATGTTAAAGACGTCAATTTGTAAAAAACAGGGGTTGCTTGTCTAATCGCCTGTTGGTGTTTTCGATTTAAAACCTACGCGATACGTCTAGTCCAAAGAAAACTAGAATTTCTACCTTCCTATCGAAAAATCGTTTGAGATTGGACTTGATAAACGGCAAAATAACGGCACAAAATCCACTCGCTACCGTCAAGATTTATAGTTTAGGGACCGGAGTAGAGTTTTTCTGTTTTTTATATTCAAGGTTTGTATCGTTCATCCAGTTTAACAAAGAAAAAAAGTCTTTAATAAATGATAGCAAGGTGAAACGGCAGCCTCCCCATAAACATTCACTTACAATATTCTTAATCCTTGTCCTTTTAAAGGACTTATTCCGTACGAATGCGTTTTTCATCAGATTATCAGCTGGTATTGCTGCAACGTTATACTGTACGACCGGTAACAATGCAAGAGGATTTAATTTTTACAGCCTTTCACTTATTTTTTTTTGTTTATTATTTATTTTAAAATGTTTCTAAAATACAAATCACTGAGTAAATATACTTTATTTATTAACAAAAAATCCATTTACTACTACGCCGAATGTTTCTCTTCCAAATGATTCCTGAATGATGACTTCTGAATACATATTGAAAAGTGTTGGTGAAAGGATGCACCTCTGCCGTAGTCCTTGTTTTATGTTATAGGTTTTGAAATTTGATCGTTTATTTCCTTAACAAAATAAATTACCTTAATAATCAAAGTATTGGCCATCGTTAGTTGTTATTTTCTCCCATCTTTCTGTCAATGAAATGAATTCGGTATCAGAAGAACCACTCATTGGTCATGGTCAGTTTTACCATCCCCATTCAACGGACTAATATTAGTACATTTGTCAGGCAAGCCAATTTTGCTTATTTTAAAGTGAAAATAGGTGACCAAGATAAATCATGGGCCCCTCATAAAGTGCGCAAGCAGTGTGTAGAGAGTTTACGAATGTGGACGAAAAGGACACGTAATAAACTTTCGTTTGGTATACCAATGGTTTGGTGAGAGCCCAAAAATCACTTAAGTGATTGCTACTTTTGCATTGTGAAAACATCGGGATTCAACAAGAAAAACAAACATAAAATTGAGTACCCTAGTTTACCGTTAGCTATACGCCCTGTGCCTCATTCAGCTGAAATTCCAGTGCCAGTTTTTCAAGAATTACCTTCTTTAGAAATACAAGAATGTGAATCAAGTGAAGATCGAAGTGACTCCACCGACGAAGAATTCAAAGTTTTCAATGATTCTGTTCGTAAAGGATTCAATCAACATGAAATAAACGATTCAGCACGAGATTTGGGACTATCGAAAAAAGCATCGGAATTATTAGCATCAATACTGCACGAAAAAATTTGCTTGACAAAGGAGCTAAAGTCACTTACTGTCGATCCAGAGAAAGTGAATTTAGGCAGTACTTCAGAAATAATGACGGATTTGTATATTGCCAGAACGTAGAAGGTTTAATGAAATAAACTATAACGCAACTGAATGGCGATTGTTTATAGATAGCTCAAAGCGTAGCTTGAAGTGTGTTCTCCTACATAATGGAAATTTATACGGTTCAGTCCCAATAGTTCATTCAGTTTCTTTGCGTGAAAAATATGGCGACATAAAGAAAGTCATTGACTTGTTGCAATATAACATGCACCAATGGATCATCTGTGTTGACCTTAAAATGGTCTGTTTCCTTCTTGGCCAGCAATGCGGGTATACCAAGTATACCTTTTTTTGTGCATGTGAGACAGCAGAGCTCGTGAGAAGCACTGGGTGCAATCGAACTGGCCACCAAGATCAGACCTAAGACCTGGTGATCCAAACATTTTAAATCAACCACTTGTCGACAGAAAAAACATTGTATTTCCGCCTTTGCATATAAAACTAGGTCTCATGAAGCAATTTGTTAAGGCTTTGCCAGTTGAAGGAGACTGCTTTAATTATATCATTTCGGCATTCCCTAGCCTGTCATAAGAAAAGATAAAAGTTGGTGTGTTTGATGGTACACAGATTCAGCAACTCGTTAAAGATGAAAATTTTACTGAAACAATGACCGAACTTGAAAGGAATGCTTGGTTAGCTTTTAAAAATATTGTTAAAGACTTTCTTGGAAATACACGAGCCCCGAATTACATCGAAATTGTTCAACAACTCTTGGAGAGCTTTAAAAAGCTTGGTTGCAACATGAGCATTAAACTGCATTTCTTACATAGTCGTCTTGCTAACTTCACAGAAAATCTTGGTGCTGTTAGTGATGAACAGGGCGAGCGATTCTACCAAGATCTAAAGGTTATGGAAGCGCGGTATCAAGGTAGATGGGATGTCAGTATGATGGCTGACTACTGTTGGAGCATCAAGCAAGAATGTCCACAAACTGAACACTCCAGGAAAAGCTATAAGAAGAAATTTTTACCATAATATCTTTTATTTATTGTTTGTATAAACATAATTTAACTTTTAATAATATGTTAACCTCTGTATGAATAAAATATTCTAATCTATTTGGTCAGATCTCACCTTATTTCCTTTCGTATGTACACTTTTAAGGTAAAATGAGGGGTATGCTGTAGCTTAAGAACTTGACGTGATAGAGAAAAACTGAATATTTTTGAATTCAATTAGATGAAAAATTAGTCAAAAACAAGTCATAGATCCAAGACTACAAAATTGCTGTTCCCCAGTGTTATAGATTCGTTAAAAAGCTCATATCTTAATTATTTTGGATTTCGCGTTGCGGACTGGGTGCCTCATGTGTTTTGTGAAAACTATAGAATCGTTTTACTCCAGTGGTCATCAGGAGATAAAGTATACATTCCATTTGGTTCACCAAATGTTATGGAGACAACCTAGTAATCATGAAAATGACTGTTACTTTTAGGAATAGGGGGAACGTTTTCACCAAGCTTTAAAGATTTTCGAAGAATAACATCAAGGATTTTGGGATGAAAACGTGTTAGGGGATTACTCTTGTTGCATTATAAGAGAAACCTATTCAAAAAACTTCAAAAGGAAGGCGAAAATTAGCCATTTTAAGATTTTTTCCATTTATGATTAAATAAATATTTCTAAAAGCAGACCTGAAAGAATTTTTTGATTACTTGTTCTGGATAACTCTTACCTAAATAAACAATAATTAACCGTTTTCAGCTGGAGCATAAAAACCGTGTAAACTAGTGTTATATATGATCTTTCCATTCAGCAGCCCCTAGACGTTCAATATTATAGTCAATATATATGGTTCAATAGATTGATTGGAGGACTTGTGTGACCATTGCTGGAAAAAAACGTAGTTGGATGAAAGAGTGATTAAAAATAAGAAATAAATACAGTCATGAAAATTTGTTAGGTGAACTAAGAATATTGAACCCGCTGATTACCGAAACTTTTTGCGAATGGACGGTATATTATTTGATGAACTCTTTAAAATGGTATACCTGAAATTCAAAAAAGGACACTATAATGCGACATGTAATACCCCCAAGCCAATGTTTGTCAATAACATTACGTTATTTAGCTACTGGAAACAGTTTTGAGAATTTAAAATTTACAAGTACCGTTTCTCCACAATCCATAAACATAATTGTATTGGAAACTTGCACAGCCCTAATACACTGCTTGAAAGACTATATTATTTATTAAACGTGTGAGTGTAAAGTGTGAGAATGTTCTGAAATATTTTCATTACCTGGTACACATTACCCTATTCACATTTTATACAAACTGAGCAGGTTGGCCAAAATATTTAGAAGGTTGAGAGTGTCCTGAACTGTCTTCATTAATTGGTTGTGTATACATAATTTGTACAGACAGAGCATGTTGGGAGGTATCATAAGAAATGGGCTTGGTTGCATACTATATGGAGTAGATGTGCGACTTAGATAATTAATTTGCACAGAATCCCTATGCAGAGTACCCATTTGCCCATGAAATAATATTTCAATAATTGCTTTCTTTGCAAATAATTGTTGTTTAGGCATCATTTTCTGAAGCTCTACGGCCCACGCTGAAGCAATTTTATCGTAGTCAATTTGAAGTTGTTCACGGCGTTTGCGGGCTAGTGAAATTAATTCATCAACATCATTAAGTTTCCTTGTTTTTATTGTTTGTTTGTAATTGCAGTTTCCAGAAACAGAAACTGAATGGGAAGATATTGCTAATGGATTTAATCAATATTGGAATTTTCCGAATTGTCTGGGAGCAGTCGATGCAAAGCACATGCCAATTAAAAAAACCTCCACATATAGGCTTATATTACTACAACTATAAACCCTTTTCCAGTATTGTTTTGATGGCAGTTGTTAATTATAATTATGAATTAATAATGGTAGATGCCATTGGAGGTGTTTTGGGATACACTGTATTTGGAAAAGCATTATCACATAAAAGCCTTAAAATCCCAGAACCTGCTCCATTACCAAATAGTGAAAAGAAATTACCTTTCGTCTTTGTTGGGGACGACGCTTTTGCATTGACAGAGAATTTTATGAAACCTTATAGCCAAACAGGATTAACTACGGAAAAACGAGTTGTTAACTATCGATTAAGTCGTGCGCGCTGCATGGAGAAAAATCAATTGGCATTTTAGTTACAAAGTTTGGTATATTCCTATTGTATTATCTCCTGAGAAAGCTATAATAATTGTCTTAGTATGTTGCTATTTGCACAATTATTTAAGAAGAAACCAGTCAGAAATATACATGAGTAGATGTAGAAGATTTAGAATCTGGTAATATCGTAGATGGAACTTGGAGAACAGCTGGACAATTAATATCACTTGAGTCAATTCATTCCAGAAATTCACCTCTAATTGTAAAAAATGCGGGGGATAGTTATTGCAATTACTTTAATAAGAGGAATTTCATGGCAACATACATTTTCATACAATATAGTCATAAATAAATATGTACATTTAAATATGAATAAATAAATGTTGTTACTTACATCGATTCTAGAAGTATTATTTATTCCAATAGCCACATCATCAATGAAATTCTCATTCTCCTCTTTGTCATCTTCTGTCTGAGTCTTATCAATGCTATTTTGTGAAGTACTTGGTATTTCATTACTTATTAGAAATTTTATTTTGTCAATATGCCACAATGTTGGCTCTATTATGTCACTTGTTCGTACACTACTTTTTCCAGAATCCTTAATACGCTTCAATTTATTGCTGTAACCAGAGCTTTTAATATTCCACAAAGCTGGTAAACTATGGTATAATTCAATACACTCCAAAATAAATTTTCTCTCTTCTTCTTTACTTATTTTATCTTTTGTAGCCGTCTCGATCAAAAAAGCAATATCTTTCTGATGTTCACTGCTTGACTGCGGAGACAGGAATGAACCGTTATTGTTTTTTTCAGGTTTTTTCAAAAATCTCAATTTCCGTGCTGAAAATCGAGTTGAAAAAGTTTGTTGTTATTTATAATTGGTCTTCTTTCAATAATCTTACCAATACTATTGGTATTGCATCTAGTCCAGGTATATCCTCCAGTCATGTTTGTTCACAAATCCATTAAGTCTACCAATATTCCACGCAGATACATGAATTGATACAATCACAATACTTCAATGTTGCTCCTATTACATTTCGAATTTCTGACATTATTACAAGAAAACTCGCCAGAAGTCAATATAAAAGACGAAGAACCCTCAAAACAATATCCTCGATAGAGTGTTACTCAAATATTGGAAATTAATCCATTTTACCTTCGGTATAATCTAAACATAATTTAAAAATTAAATTTATCTATTTTAACCGTAAATAAATCGCCCATAAATGTGTGCACTTATTTCTTGGTTGATAAACTATATTCACTGAAGCAATAGCTGTGTATTAATTATTACACTTAATAGGAAAGAAAATATAGCGGCAGGAAATAAGGAAAAACAAACAAGATACCGCGAGAAATAAAGAAAAACTGAGAAAAACGAACGCGAAAGAGGAAAAAGGAACGAGATTTTCTCCCCTGTTATTTACGCAACGTATAAACAGGTGCTGATACCTCGGCCATATTAATGGCTGAAGCGGGAGTTTTCATTATCCGGGTAAATGTACAACTTACTTAAATAACCGCAGGAATAACGTATGGAGCGCAATAAACTAGAACGGGTAGTTGCGACTTCTTCTTCTTCTGCTTCTTCTTCTTCAACCGAAGCCTGTTTTACTCCGGCAACATAATTATTGCACGTTCTCTAATAACAATAATAACATTATAACGCCGTGTGCGCGCGTTTAAAATAATTTTCCGCATAACTCCGTTCGATTTAATCAACTAGTTGAAATTCTTTTCCTTTTTGTTCGTGATCGAACGTTTCGGAAATTGATATTGACGGAATAATTTGGAATAAAAATAACGTTTGTCGTTTGATCATTGAACACTGGCACAGAGTTGTGGGACGAATAAATAAAAGTTTTGAAACTGATTCTGTTGCACAACAACCTTTCACGATGAGGACCTACCGTTCGGTATGAGGTGTACAGATAAATTAGCCATCACGAAACGTTCGATCTGTCGGCTTTTCCATTGAAATGGAGGCGAGCTTACATCTGCCGCGTCTTCAGAATGACTTTAAACCCCATAGAATCACTAAACCCCCTAGAGAAGAGATTTAATACTAAACACCAAATCACTTGATTTATCTTCTCGAAGCGCGTTTCACTAATCGTGTTAGCATCATCAGGAGATGATTAATTCTAAAAATAAATCATAGGTACAATAATTTAAACTTTTTTGAGCTAATATTGATGAAAGTAATATAATATATAGTAATTTGTAGTACTAAATCCGAATTTGTTACAGGGGGTCGGTAATGGAGAGAAACATAAAAACGACATATTTATATATTCCAATATTTATTTAATATAAACATGTAAAAAGTTGTAAATCTATGCAAAAACATTACTGAAGAATATGCGAATAAAAATATATTTCTACTGAGGTTATTTTTTGTGTTGACGCTGTTTGTTTGGGGACTTCTCGGTAGCCCTGGTGGTACCGACTTGATTGGTGGTTATTTGAAATCTTGATAGATTTCGAAGGTTAATGCGCAAATCTTCGGTGAATCGAAATTCGGTGATTCTTGACTTTCGTTCTGGACGTGTATTGGGCTTTATGGTTAAATCTTGCAGATTCTTTCATCGGCGTTACTTCTGGTATTTATTGACTGTGATGTAGGAGGAAAGGATCTAATTGCGTCTGAAGATTCAGGACTCTCTGAAGCTTGTTCGCAAGTCGATGACTTTTACTTGCTACTGATTTTGTTCTGTTTGTTTGACAGAGCTTTGATATTTTCCTGCGCTCTCTGGCTTGGAAAACGACGTTAGGATGGTTTTCTTTACTTGATTTTGGTGACACTACAACGGCTGCGTCTTCGTAGCGGGGCTACTTATTGGTTTCTTTTGTAGCTCCACTCTAACGGGCTGAAAGTGGAGGCGTTTTTAATTCAGGATGTTTTTCTTATTACGAGGTACAATTACAATCTGGTGATGGAGAATGGGTTTAAGCCTAGTTGTTGGAGCTGTGATTTGACATCGTCAGTTGAAATGGTTTCTAGCCCGCCCTTGATTAGGACATGCAGCTTCCTGTTGCTTGAGATTGGTGTCGAGTACGGGTACTTTCTCTCATTGAAAAGCTCTATGATAGCTTTTCGGTCGGATTCCGTTTCGGGGACCATGGAGACTACCTCCAATCTCGTTTAACACTGCCTTTAGTTTTTTTTTTGTTTTGTTGTGTTTAGTTTGTTAGAGGTGAGTTCGTCTAGTTCATGAATTCTGCATTGCAGTTTTTGAATTTCTGCTGTCAGCTTTTTATTTTCGGCTCTAAGCTCAATCATATTATATTTGTCATCGATTTTGTACCTGTACTTGTCCATGCATTCTGCTAGGAGATCCTCCAGCTGATGATATGAATACCCTTGCACTCTCCCGTCTTTCAGACAGGCGTCTTTGGATTTACGCATTGCGAAACACTATTCACAGTTCACTACTTTGACCGTACGAACACTAAAAGTTTACATACGTTTACCACACTTGGACTGTTATCAGAGAGATGTGCACTATCTGAAGACTCAGACCGGAAATCCATTTTTTAGGACATTCGACACCCTAGATGTCATAGGTTTTCAAGAGTTCACTTATGAGGTTTTTATAATTTGAATATATATATATATATATATATATATATATATATATATATATATATATATATATATATATATATATATTTATATATATATATATATATATATATATATATATATATATATATATATATATATATATATATATATATATATATATATATATATATATATATATATTATATATATATATATATATATATATATATATATATATATATATATATATATATATATATATATATATATATATACATTTCCGAAAATCCGAATACTTCCAAGAATCCAAACGAATTAAATGTTGTTTTTTGCGACATAGGGCTCATCGAACACGAATGAGCCAATAAAGCAGAGAAAAAGCTAAAATAAAAAAAGTCACCGAATTAAAAGACCGAGTAAGAGGAAGAAAAGGAAAAAAGGCCGGTAACGAAACACATTGACTTGCAGAAATATGAACGGCAGTTTGCCGCTATCGCGTTCTCATCGGGGATGGTTTAATACCCTTCAAAAATGGCTTTTTCGTGTATTTGAATTCCTGCAAGAACATTATTAATTGGACAACGGCCGAGCCGAGAACCAGGTTCGAGGCTCCTGGTTCAGTGGCGTAGGTGGACTGAATGGAACTACTATCCGTACGGTGCTGGATTATTTAATGCTAATCGTTACAAACTTAACCTAATGCTTTTCGACTCTTTCCGAAGTCAGCTATAGTGTTTGGGAATTGAAGATGTTTTCTATATAATTCCCACGATTAATTTCTGTCTTGTATGTATCTTGTCTTCAAAGATTTTTCGCTATTTTGTTTTTTTCCATTCACATAACATGTCAGATCAACCGAGCTATACCTCCTCTACTGTATATATATATATATATATATATATATATATATATATATATATATATATATATATATATATATATATATATATATATATATATATATATATATACACATCCAGGGTGTTTTCACAATTGAGTCATTTATTTCGGTTGTAGAATTCGTAAAAACGTGTAATTTTAACAAAAATTATTTATATAAAAGTTGCAAACCAAAGAAGTTATTAATAATTACAAAATTTAAAAACACACTTGACTTTTTGATATTCTCAACTATTGCGTTATAAACACAAGTATTTGTTTACTGCTGATACGGGGTATGATTAGTTTTTTGTATTCTTATACGATATTTCTTTTGACTGCGATGTTCGACTTGACTAGTAGTAATAATTAGGCTTTTGAATAAAAAAATAATTATCGATTTTTTTACTTTATTTTAAAACTTTATCATAAATAATATTGATAATCGATGCGAAAAACTTTTTAAAATTAATTATAATGAATTAAAATGTATAAAATTTAAATAAAAATCACGTGATTACGAATGCGCCACGATTGGCTGCTATGTTTGTGACGTCGTCAACGGCTTTTATTCGTATATATACTGTCAAAATTATTGTTGGTTAAGTGACAAAGGGTTCATGAAGGCTAATTCTATTAATATACCTGCAGTGGATATTTTTATTGTCACAGATTTTCTGAAAAATGACGTGGTTCAATTCAGCTGAAGTTCGAGGTGCTAAAGCATCTATGTAAGTTTTTAAAAAATAATAATGTAAATAAGAAACAAAATATTTCTATTAAATATAATTACACTATTTGTTGGGTGTCACGAGAGAGTTACGGTGACAAGGCTATAGGTTTTGTTCAACTTAACTGCAAAAATGGTATTTGCATTGTAAAAGTATGTGTATGTTCAACACATAAAGTTCGAAGTAAAGCTTATATAGTTACCTTGACTATTAATGAAAAATTAAGAAAAGTTCAAGACATTCAATGTCACGATTGTGCAGCTTCAGCAGATAATAAATTTTTCAAAAATAATGAAAAATGTTAAATATTGAATAAGCAAAAGATATTTTCTAGTTTTGTAATTATTTTTTGAGCGAAGAAACAATATAAAGCATAATTGGAAAAACAAGACACATACATATTGTTTAAATCTCTAATTTTATTTCAATAAAGAATACACTGTTAAATATACATAATAAAACTTCCCCAACTAGGATAATATATTACAGTAGATTATAATATGTAAACTACATTAATAATCAATTCAGAATAAAAACACTCACTATCCAAAAGTATATACATATTTATTTGATTGCTTTCATTGAAGTTTGCAATCCTTTTAAAACCACACTGATTCTTCAAACCACCCTACTAAACTCTATTAACAATATTTTCAAAAAAAATCCACCCATACTACATTATTGCTTTAATTAAAGTTTTCAGTATTTTTAAAACGATAGCGATATTTTGCCTTACATGTTTTACAAACTACTACATTAGACTCTTGATTTAATAATATTTGCAAATATAAATAAATGTGGCTGCTAACTAGCTCTAATGCATGACCAGCCAGAGATTTCCTAAATAAGCGAAGGCTTCTAAACTCTTCTTTTTTTTTTGAGTGAAAAACTTATAGTAGAAGTGTGGGACTCTCCTGTTAAGGTCTACCCACTATGTACCACAACATATCCTGGAACCACTGAATAATTTTCTAATCTATGTTTAAACATACCCTATCAAATGAATATGTTCAATCAATAGATGAAATGTACCAAAATCCTCAAAAAACACAAAATACTTTAACTGTTTTGTTTTTATTTAGAATATACATATACCATTATCTTTACTTTTTGTTTGGATAGTAGGTTTGCTTTTTTATTTTCATTTTTTTGCATACTCCTTCAGATGTTTGTTTTGATTCCATGGAAAACTGCTTTGCCAGTCCTTAATTTAACTAGTTAGTGTTCATCCAACTAATCACATAAGTTTCTGTACTCTTCGACCATATACAAATTAGATTATCCTGTAAAACTTTCATAAATATAATTCATATATTATTTCATATACGATTACCTTTCAAATTAGTAATCGAATTTTGTTCTTGCCTGTTCTTGTCCAATTCTTGAATATTATTATTCCTATCCTACAAAATTGACGATCCTGTAAGGCTTTTTTATTGTTACTACCCTCGGTTGTGTTGCTACATGTAGATTTGCGGACACACAGGAATATTCCTTCTTATAAATTTGGCACGTTAATTTGTTATCCCTACATGAATGAAATAATATAAATAAAAGTTATAAAAACGAATGCAAAAAAACAAAAGAAACCCTAATCTGATTTCATTCTCAACTTACCTTTGAGCCTCCATATATATGAGAATAACGTCGAAAACAGCATTGACAGCCTAGATAACAATTAAAAGCAAGTATATTTTCAAATTGATTGGAAACCAACAAAAGCAGTCAAAGATATAGGTTAAACCTATAGAACAATGACTAAAGATCGATAAATTGTTTTATTTGCCGGAAACTCCAATTCTTTCGGAACGTCTGTTCTGAAACAGGTCGAAAGAAAAATTCGATTTCGATTGGCGATAGATTCTGTGAGGTCACATATTGCTCCGATTGTTTTCGGGAATTGTCGGCGTATCATCGGTAATAGGTTTAAAAATATATTTTCAATTTGATAACTTTTTAATTATAAGGAAAAAAATAAAAATGAAAATAGTTTTGTTATAAAACTTATATATGATGTTTCCATTTATGACAAAAAAAAAATTGTTCAAAAGCCCAATTACTTAATAGTGCGTGTATAATTTCTGGGTACTTTCTGGGATTATGGAAATAATAAAATCTTAAAGGGCTATTTGTGTATGAGACTACCGGTCTTATTGGAAAGTTTTCTTTATGAATTTTAATTAAACCGTACAGTTTTGGAGGAGTAGGATTCATATTGACTATTTTATATTTATCTTCGTTTGACAAAATGGTGTTTATATTTTTTATTGTTGCTTTTAACTTATTTTGAATTGTTGTGGTAGGGTCATTTTTTATTTTGACGAGGTCTTCATTATCTAGAAAGTTTTTCATTTTTGTTTCGTAAGTTTCTTCTTCTAGAATAACAATTGAATTCCCTTTATCTGCTTTAGTCATAATTAAATTATTACTTTTGATTTTAGAATTAATGGATTTGATAATATGGTCTTCATTTTTGTTGTGGTATTCTCGATTCATTTCTAGAGTCCTTTTAATTTTTTCCTTTGTAAAATTAGAATTAGGGATATTTTCATTTTTATATAAAATAAGATTTAAACATAAAAAAATACAACATGAATAAATTATAAGTATTTAGGAATGATAAATGAAAGGTGTGACAAAATGGAAAATGAAACAGATGAGGGAATGGGAAAAGTCAGAAAAAAATTCAACATTATGAAGAACACCTGTTTAAACAAGAGAACAATGGCAAAGAATATAAAAACTGAAATGAGATCAACTGTATTATGTTGTGCAGTAATCCCGTGTCAACCGCGGTTTTGATTCACGTCTTGCAAAATCGCATGGACTAAATTTTCAATTGAATTATGAAGCATTTTTTTTCAATTATGAGTAGCCTTTTCGTCGCAGTGTCATGCGAACGGCTATTCTTTGGATGAATTCTTCCTAGATTTTCTAAGTATTATTTTATTGCCTTTTTTGTATGACCCACATCCATTTGTTACGCATTTACATAGTTTGTATGGATCATTATTTAAACGAAGTTACTGATTACGGTGAATCTTGTCATTTTGTCCTAAGTTTAAAATCTCATTCCGTCCACAAAATGTTGTTAAAAGGAAGCGAAATATAATGATTCTTGATACAAAAATTCAATTATTAGACTGTCTGTTGCAGGTGAAACGTATGCGAATGACGCGAAAAAGTTTAGTGAATGAATCCACAGTAAGAACCATAAAAAAGAGTGAGCAATTCATTCGGGCCAGAGTTTCATGCGGTACTAGTATCAGCAATAAAGTTAGGTGTTTCTGGCGCCCTTTAACGATGGAAAAGATGGAAGGAGTGCCTGTTACCAGTCGAATTATTCCAGAAAAAGCTAGATATCTTTTCGATAATCTAAAGTCAGATGAGGACTCTAAGCTTCCAAGCCAGTAAGGCTTGGTTTGAAAAATTAAAACATGCCTTTTGCTACACAACCTAAAAATTATCAGGGAGTCGGTTTCTGCAGATCACGAGGCGGCTAATCGGTATCCGACTGAATTCAAACAATTGATTTGAAGCAAGGGTTATCAACCAGATCATGTATTTAACGCCGATGAGACAGATTTATTTTGGAAGAGGGTGCCTACTGGAACATTTGTATCTCAAATCGAAGGATTCGCACCAGGATTTAAAGCTACAAAGGATAAGGTTACGATTCTCTTTTGCTCTAACGCATCAGGTAACCATATGATAAAGCCACTGCTCGTATACAAATCTCTTAACCCACGTGCTCTAAAAATAAAAACAAAAATGATGATGCCTCAAAGTAGTTGCCATTCAAACTTTACTTCTTATTGATATCCCTAAAGCTTGCTAATCCAAACATAGAAGTTTGCTTCCTACATAATACTACTTTACTAATACAACCATTAGATCAGGGAATAATGGCAGCGTTTAAAAGATATTATGTCAAGCGAACTTTCAGTTATGTATTGAATAGCATGGAAACGAATCTTGTTCTCCTTGTTAGTGAGAGTTGGAATACTTTTAATATCGCCTATTGTATAACATTTATCAAATAAGCAGCGGAGAAGTTATTTTCATCAACATTGAATTCCTGTTGGAGAAAGTTATGGCCATAGGTTGTGGCCGATAACTAGAGTTTTAATTATTCACATGTAATTACATACATATGTACATATTTTACATTTTTCTGTTTTCAAGTATAACCTCATAAAATATCTCGTCAACCGCGGTCCTCTATCGGGAACGGAGCTTGCGGCGTTTGACCAGGGATTACTGTAGTGAGACATTGATCAGAAAATTAGTAAAGGATATAAATAAACTATATATAAACTCAGTTAACAAAAAAAAGATAGAGTAACAGCTTAGATGGTTGGGACACATGTCTCGAATGCGAGTACACAGGCTAAGGAGCAAATCCAAGAAAAACGAGAGTTTATGATATTGAAGAAGGAGTAAAAAGTAGAGGAATGTAGTGGGAAAGTATTAAGCTGATGACACAAGCCTTAAACCAGAAGGTACATAGCATAGGATTAAAAAAACTGTGTTGGAACCATGTAATAAATTTTAATGCATTATATATATAAAAAAAACCTAAAAAAACAATTACCATTAACTAAATTCCATTTTCATTCACTACATAAGAAAATATCTCATACAGTACTGGGAATCCGTCTTCATTGAGACATCTTATCGTCGAAAAAACGAACAAAAACTGGCTTACTTGGAAAAATGAGCGTTAAACTTTCGAAATAATTAAGTGTATTTTAATCCATGTGATATGGACTGTGTTTTCGTAATGTTTTATGGTATCTGGCCGTGTGCCTGGTTCGTTCGTTTTATTTTCTTTTCCTTCGAGCGGTGCAGAGGTGGATAATAAAAATGCAGATGACGAGAGCCGTGAAAAAACAACGGTTCGCGATTATTTCTCGTTTATTGTCGGACTGATTAACGACAGGTTTGTTTCAGGTCTTATTTTGATTGCAATCGCGCCATTAAAATGCGACCAACACTTTTTTTATGTTTACATTATATAGACTTTTTTCTATATGCTTAAGAAAAGGGAAAAATAATTGCTATTAATAAAAATTCATGTGGTACGGTACTGATTAGCCTGTATAACTTACAATGTATTACATGAGGCTTATAAAAATATGTATGAACCTAGATATACATATGTAATAACATGTTCATGGCTTTTATTAATTCTTGATAAAAATACATACGTATTATAATGGAAACAAGAACAAAATAATGGAAAATTTTGTTTTTAAAACTTAAAATCTACTTTCAAAATACACAAAAAGTTTGCTCTTGGCTATTTACAAGAATATTTTGTTGTAACTACATTTCTATTTCCAGCGAAAGTGCCATCTTCTGTTGTCGCAAGGTCGTTATCCACAACAAAAGCGCCTATTATAGTGGAATTTAATTTTTTTAAGTTCAAATTATTATTAGTAAGCCAGACACTTAAAGGCAAGTTGTCCTGATCCTCATCATCGAACTCGTAAAGCATGTTTGAAACAATTCTTAATTATTTTTTGAAACCATTTCAATAGCATCCAGTATATCTATTGCTATTGGGGTGTTATTTTCAATTCACTTAAGATTTCTGATCATGAGCTGTTGTGATAATAAACCTTCAAAGTGTGAATAACACCTTGATCCATCGGTTGCAGAACAGACGTAAAATTTGGTGGGAAAAATCCAGTTTAATGTTTTTAGATTCCTAAGATGCGGATGGGCAGGGCTGTTATCAACCAGCAATAATATGTGCCTATTTTATCTTGTTCAGTTGTTTGTCCCATGATTTTTTATTCACTTTCGAAAATATTAGCGGTCGTCCACGCTCGCTTGTTTGCTATATAATTAACTCGTAAGTTTTTTACGTTTTTAAAACACCTGAGTTTGTTAAATTTCCCATTTTTTTTTTAGTTCTCAATAACTAAAAGTTTACGTTTTTCAGTTCCAGTCATGTTTGCGCCCACAAGAACGGTTATTTTTTCCTTCGATAATTTTCCCCCAGTACATTTTTTACCCTTAAAGCTCATTGTATGATCTGGAGCAACTTTGTAAAAAAGACCAAGCTAATCGGCGTTAAAAACATGGCTAGCGTCGCTCAATCGATCGCATGTTCCAGGTTTACACTCGCAGCTTCTCCATTAATTTTACTAGAACTTGTACCGCTTTTTGAATCTGTGCAACAACAACAACAACAACATAAAATCCAGCAGCATTAAACATTTTCGCAAACTATTCAGCCTTTGCCTGAAGAATGGATCCAATAATTGTCGTATGCATGCTTCTTTGATCCGTAAACCATTGAAGTAATGCTTCATCGATGTTTTTTCAACATGTTTGCGAATTCTTTTATCTTGTTTCGAAACTCCGCGGAATTGCAATAGTCTATGTTTGTTTTTCAGTTCAGTCTATGTAGTGTTTTTCAAAGCCTTGGATTTGCAGATGCCAACTTGTTTTGCACCAATTTCTATCTCCTATTTTTTATCCATTGTTAAAGCCTTCCGAACCGTTTTACTGGAACTAACTTCGGTTGATTCATCCATGTTTAAAACACAATTCGTTTATAAATCCGCTTATACATGATCACAAACAGCACATCTTTACTATACAACACAACACATTAGTACAAATATATAACTCTTAGTAAATAAAGTTAGATCTAATTGCAATAAAAACTGCAGTAGCTTTGTCGGTTGGTCTAAAGGCGACTGTCTGTCTTTTGCTTTGATTTCTTGCCTTTCTACCGCACAATACATGTTACCCAAACAATAATAAAATTAATTAAAAATAAAAAGTACCTTAAAATTTAATACGTGGACAAGGACATTTGGTATTTTCTATCAGAAGACATAATAAGCGTGTACGTTATAAAATAGTTTTACTATTTTTTTATTATATTTTTTACAACTTGACCGGGAACGAGCCCAACCCATTCCTTCAACTGGAAAGCATATGTTTTGTCTCTCGATGTATAGATTTTTCAGGAAGTCGACATATACCATACCATCAAGAATAGGAAGACTCTATCCACAGCCTCCCTCACGGGGCCCAGATCTTGTATCTGGGTACGGGGAGTGACGCCCCCGGGGGTCCGAGTTGTCCCTTAAGCCAAGCTGTAGTGCGACCCGTGGCGAGGGCTGAATGGCAGATGAGGGTAACATTTGTCACTAACGGGGCCTCCAGAGTACCTCCCGTCCCTTTGGAGTACTTAGGGTTACCGCAGTACGGAGCACTGCTGCGGCGGACGTTCTTTCTTCCCAACTCGTGGGACTCACATGTCTTCAATCAATCTCTCAAATTTTCCCATAACCTCGGGGTCCAAAAGACCCAGGATAGCGTCTCCAGTCGATATCACCCAAAGAAATCCTGACTTTGATAAATATTTCGTTGTAAAATCCGAAGATGATTCATTAGCCAAACTTTCTCCCTTTATTATTCATAAATGTATTGTTGGATTTGTTGGAGAGGTGGATTCCGTCAAGAAACTACGAGATGGCTCTCTTCTTATTATTACAGCAAACATCAAGCAGTCCGGAAAAATCCTGAATATGGCTAATCTGCACACATCGGCAGTGAAAGTAGAACCCCATAAAACATTGAACTTCTGCAAAGGAGTGATTTCCAGTTCGGACCTTCTCAACTGTGAGGAGGACGAAATACTTGAAAACTTGCGACAACAAGGTGTAGTAGCCGTAAGACGAATCACTTCCAAGAAAGATGGAGTAATTACCCCCACCAACAGTCTCATTTTAACTTTTCGAAAATCCACTCTTCCAGAAAGAGTACGAGCCGGATACTTGATTCTAAAGGTGCGACAATATGTTCCAAATCCCCTTCGCTGTTTTCAGTGCCAGAGGTTTGGACACATCTCACAGAAATGTTCGTTTACACCTATATGCCCGTCATGCGGCAAAACATCTCACGGAGAATCTGAATGTTCCCCTCCCCCTCTATGTGTGAACTGCGGAGACGAGCATTCCCCTAGGTACAGGGGATGTCCGATATACAAGGAAGAATTCCAAATACAAAAAATTAGGGTCTCAGAAAAATTACCGTATTTCGTAGCTAAAGCAAAGGTCAAAGGCTCTACTAACGTAAATGTCCCAAGATACTCCAGCGTAGTTTCGGCAAGTAAAGTCATGGTATCATGCGCCACCCAGTGCGACCAAATCCCAACACCCCACAGTAGCACCGCACAAAGCTCTGCTAACCTCAACAAACCTCGTGATCCTCCACCCCCTTCCCCCAAACCCTCCTCCCTTTCCACTAAATCCTCTTCTACTCTACGAGATCCTCCACCCCCTGCCCCCAATCCATCTTCCTCTCTTCCCACCAAATCCTCTTCTACCCTAGGTCCTTCACCCACTCTCTTATCCCTTCCCCCTCCTTCGTCCACCCCACCCCCTCATACACCCATTTCCCTCACTTCCCCACTGACTACAATCGCTTTTAACAAAAACATAAAAACATGTAAAGCGAAACCTAACTCCAGAAGCAGCTCCAAGTCCTCGACGGGTTCCATCGAGGACTTGATGGAAATAGACAATACGACCTCCGGACCCCCCAAGGGTCAACCTAATAAAAAGGACCTAAAACTAAAAAGATAAACTTTCTTTCTCACGGACTGACCTATCTCCCCTACTACCATTTTCTTTCGTTCCGCAATACAGTGGAATGTTAACGGAATAATACTACGACTCCCAGAACTCAAGTCCATCACAGCTACATTCAGTCCAGCTTGCCTGATACTTCAAGAGACTAACCTAAAACCGTCCGACAATTTTAACTTCAGGCACTATCAAACATTCAGAAAGGACAGAGATGGAGCTGCCAGAGCATCTGGTGGAGTTGCAGTACTCATTCATGAATCATTAGACTGCCACCAACTGGCTCTCAACTCGCCTCTGGAGGTTGTAGCTGTCAGAACATGCCTAGAACTCCCCGTCACCATATGCAATCTATATCTTTCCCCAAATATTAACTTCACCCTCAAGCAACTCGAGGACTTACTTCTCCAACTTCCTCCTCCCATCATTCTTGGAGGGGATTTTAATGCCCACAGTCCCACCTGGGGGTCTACTCATCAGGACTCCAGGGGAGATACGATTATGAACCTGGTACAGTCGAAAGGCCTCATTATTATGAATTCAGGTGCCTCCACACACATTTCCATGTCGTCAGGTACCTTTTCAGCCATCGATCTAACCATATGCTCCCCAACCATACAGCCACTTTTCACTTGGAGCGTTATCGGCGATCCACACGGCAGCGATCATCTACCTATTGCTATCATTCCGGCTGGACTGTCTAACGCTACCTCGACCAGGAAGATCTGGAATACCTCTAAAGCAGACTGGCAACTTTATGCTTATATTTTTGAAAACCCCCACCTCCTTCCCGGCCAGTTTCAAAGAAATCTTAACTCCTTAACTAATTCCATTAACAACGCTTCCAACACCTCCATCCCAACCTCAACATTCATGACTAAACATAGCTGCGTTCCATGGTGGAACGATGACTGCGCCGAGGCCGTGAGAAAAAGGAAATCATCTCTAAATAAATTTAAACACTGCCAAAATCAGGCCAATTTCATTATTTTCAAGAGATGCCAAGCTTCTGCCAAGAGGATCATTCTTGAGGCTAAAAGAGCTTCCTGGGCTAAATTCATCAGCTCCTTGGATCACAGATCCACATGCTCTGATTTTTGGAGCAAGGTAAGGAGGCTCAGGGGCATTCCTAACAAACACATTAATAATATCCTCGACAACGGGGTCTGGCTGACGGACAGGGAAGATATAGTTGAGTGTTTTGCAAAATTTTTCCATGACATGTCCAGCGACGACAATCTTGATCCCCTATTTAAACTACATAAAAACCGACACGAACTTGCACTACAACTCGAGGAGGATACACCATCCCCGATCAACATTCCTTTTTCTTACAACGAATTCAGAACAGCTCTTGCCAGATGTCGCTCAGGTGCGCCTGGCCCAGATAACATCTTGATCCCACAAATTAGAAACATGCCGGAATCTGCTCAGCGCACCCTACTTGACATATACAACGACATCTGGCGCGGGAGAGGTTTTCCTCCCTCCTGGGGAGAGTCTCTTCTTATTCCTATCCACAAAAGGAACAAAGCCTGTTCAACTGTTGAAAGTTATCGCCCAATATCTCTTACAAATCATCTTTGTAAAATCATGGAGAGGATGATACACCGACGACTCTCATGGCACCTGGAGCGACATCGTCTCATTGACATTAATCAACACGGTTTTAGACCGGGCCGATCGACAAACGATCATCTGATCGGCCTGGAAATTGATATCTGGGAAACCTTTGAAAGAGGACACCATCTCCTGGCTGTATCTCTTGACTTAAAACGCGCTTTTGACACGGTCTGGCGATACAACATAATAAAATCCCTACACGACCTAGGCTTCAGAGGCAACTTCCTACACTTTATCAAAAATTTCTTATCAAACAGATACTTTCGTGTAAGGCTTGGCGACACTGTCTCCAGGAGTTTTCCACTGGCCAATGGGGTTCCTCAAGGTTCCGTACTAAGCCCCTTACTTTTTAACATCGCTATTAATGGAATAGGGCAGTACATTGGAACTGACGTGAAATACAGACTATACGCAGATGATCTTTTAATATACTACTCTTCCGCAACACCTAGGGTGGCTGAAAGAAAGATACAAGGCTGCCTTAGAAGACTCGAAGAATGGTCCCGTCTTACTGGCTTCATATTCTCTCCTCAGAAATCCACTTCAGTTCATTTCTGCAGAAAAATGCATTGCCCTCGCTTACACACCCTGTCCATGTCTGGAACTCCTATTGTATCAGCACCTTGCCTTCGCTTTCTAGGCCTCACTTTTGATGCAAGACTTTCATGGAGGGATCACATCACCCGACTTAGGTCGGAGTGCGATCGATCCCTGAGAATCCTCAAATGGGCTTCACATCCAAGATGGGGATCATCCATTCCCACCCTTTTACATCTATACAAGTCACTAATAAGATCTAAACTAGATTATGGCTGCGTTGCATATTCGTCTGCTCCTGCATCCTATATCAAGCAGTTGGACGTTGTTCAGAACTCTGCCATCAGACTCTCACTAGGCTCCTTCAGATCGAGTCCTACCACTAGCCTACACTGCCTTGCTGAGATAGAACCCCTAGAAGATTGGCGCCACTTTCTCCTCTTTAAATACGTATCTTCATTAAAGTTTAGACAAAACTTTCATCTGCGCGACAAATTCTTAATATATATGAATCTCAACAACACAGGAACACACAATCGAAACTGCGGCGCCAATCACCGTTTCGCTCGCCTATCTGCTAATTACGATTTACATCTTCCCAATTTCGAAACGTTAGTCATTCCTCCGTCTCCACCCTGGCTCCTTACACAAGTAAATGTCGATTGCTCCCTACTTCGATATAACAAATATAATTACGCTCACTCCTCCATTAGATCCCTTTTCTCTGAGCGATTGAATAAATACCTAGACTATCAGATCGTTTACACTGACGGCTCTAAATCCACAGATGGGGTGGGGAGTGGCTTAGTTCACAATGACACTGAGCGATACTTCAGACTCCTTCCTTCTTGTTCAATTCTCACGGCCGAGTTGCATGCTATTAGGGAAGCCTTGAGGATTATCCAGAATTCCTCCTTTCCCCGATGGCTAATATGTTGTGACTCACTAGGAGCACTCCGGAGCTTGGAACATGACACTTCTCACATACCCTTGGTGTCAGGCATACTACTGGTCCTTCAAGAATTGCTCTCGCGACATGTTACTGTTGATTTCCTCTGGATCCCTAGCCACGTAGGCATTAAAGGAAACGAGCGCGCCGATGTTCTTGCAGTCCGGGGTTCCTCATCTGGCACTCCGATTCCCAAAACATTCTGCTACAAAGATATCTGCAGGGACATTTTGACAAAGGTTAGAGCCAAAATCCAATCTAATTGGGATCTGGGAGCCACAAACGGTAACAAATTGTGGACTGTAAAACGAGAATTCTTTTCTGGTTCGCTTTCCACCCTCTCCAACAGATCTGACTGCGTTAAATGGCACCGGCTGAGAATAGGTCACTGTCTTTTTTCTCATGGTCACCTGATGAACAGGGACGTTCCCCCGACGTGCCACAGATGCGATGTTCCAATCACAGTTAGACACATCCTCTTGGAGTGCGATGAACTAAACGCCCTCAGAGCCTCCCATCATCTCGGTGGGAATCTGGAGGAGATTCTGTCGGTAAACAATTTTGGACACCTGAAGAATTTCCTTAAATCCCTGAACCTTTTCTACAAGATTTGACACAATTCTCATACCATACTTGTCCCAACTAGTCATTAATTATACCTCTTTTATTTATTTATTTATTTTTATTTCTACACCGTCTTCTCAATATACAACTTTCTGTCTATACTATCCACACGTTTTATTCTATGTCTCGTCTATATACATATACCACTGTTTTATTTATACAACTATCTGTCATGTTTTGTTTGTTCTCAGCACGTTCGTCGATTCAAGCGTTCCATATACACTCGTATTATTCCAGTCAGTAGTTTTATAAGATCATCCTCCACATCTGGTTCTTGTATGTTCCCTAACATACTTCTAACGAGAATGGCCGCGAAATGACCTTAGATGTCGGGTCGGCCTTACATCCGAATTCTCTCTCTCTCTCTCTATCCACAGCCAGCAGCCCATGTTTTGGCGAACCTGCTTAATATTTGCCCCATTGCGCCCATATTGATTTCATTATTTTGCTATGATCTTTTTTTCTTTCCTCAGACTAAGTTGTTCCAGTTTTCCTACATTTTTCTCTCTGGCCAACCTCCCAAACGTTAACCTCGTGTCTGAAACATCCCCTATCCTGAATTTCACTTTGTGTAATATTTGCTAATCTTAGGCCCTCTTTAATTGCAGTAATACATTTAATTATTTCTACTTTAGCTCTACTCCTATTTTCATAAAATTCGACTATTTGTCTAGTAAGCCTACTCGGATTCATCCGTTTTATGTGTCCGTAAACTTAAGTCTTCTTTTTCTCATATCGCTATGTATATCTGTGTATTGTTTGATTTCTTTGTTTTCTCGAAGTCGGTATGTTGTGCTATTTATTTGTTTGGGGCCTTTTTTAATCTCCTCGATGTCTCTCTTTCTATTCAAAATGAGCGTTTCTGCCCCATATAGACATTATGGCTTAATAAATGTGTTGTAATGTTTCAGTTTTGTATTTTTAGATATGCATTTTTTGTTGTAAATATTTTGTGTAAGTTTCAATGCAGTTTCCTTTTTTTGACATCTACCCTTATTGGCGGCTTTTTCCAACCCGTTTTCCATGATTATTTCACATGTCTGATGTTACCATATTTTGTTTATAGAAATGGTGTTCTTAGTCTGTTGCAGGTCATGTATTCTGCCTTTTTAAAGGAAATTTGGAGTCCTACCTTTTTAGCTCTTTCTTATAGGATTTCAATCTGTTTTTGTGCCGTTAACATATCTTGAGCCAAAATTTCTATATCATCAGCAAACACCAGACAATAATGATGTTAGTTTTCCCCAGTTTAATGGGCTGGTCAATATTCAGGGCCGACTTTTTTTACGCCACTCCTGTATTACTTTTTCTAGAACACAGTTAAATTAGAGTAACGAGAGTCCATCCCCTTGTCTCACTCCAGTTTTAATTTGAAATTCGCGCTGAGATGCCACCCATGAATTTAACTTTTGACCTTGTGTTAGTAAATGCTGCTTTAATAATTGCCAGCGTTTTCAGATCTAGTCCTTGTTTTTTCAAGATTTGGAATAAAGATTCGCGGTTAATAGAATCCACAAATGTACAGACGAGAGTTTTATTGTACAGTTTTTGATGTCTTAGGATCAACTTTAGATTCACGATCTGTTCAGGGCAGGATCTGCCCGGTCGAAAACCTGTTTGATATTCACCAATTTTAGTAGTTGTTTACATCTGTTCTTTCTCCTTTCTTATGTAGTGGATGGATTAGGGCATCTTTCCAATCTTCCGGAAACCGTTCGGTTCGCCAAACTTCTTGTAGAGTTTTGGTTATTTCCTTGATTCTACCTAGACCAGCGAATTTCAAAAGTTTATCAGTGATTCCATCTTCACCAGAAGCTTTCTTATTTTCTTAAGTCGCTTGATTTGACTAATTATTTCATCTTCATTCGGTGATAATGAATCTAGGTTTGTTTGTCCAGGGTTTAGTGTTGGTAATCTGTTTAAGTGCTTAGAACAGTTTAGTAATTATTCAAAATATTTCGCAAGTTCTTTGCAATTGTCTTGGTTATTTAGAGCTACTTGTCCGTTTTCCTTTTGAAAGCAAATACTTTGGGGTTGATAGCTTGTTTAAATTCAGTTTTAAATGTTTTGTAAAAATTTCGGGTGTTACTTTTTTGGAAATTTTCTTTTTTCTATTTCAAAATTCAATTTTTTTTTTCTATTTCATTAAGTTGTTTGTTTTTATATTTTCTTTTAGCTTGTCTAATTGGTTTCGATGTTTCTTTTCTTACTTTCAAAAAGATGTTATATATATATATATATATATATATATATATATATATATATATATATATATATATATATATATATATATATATATATATGCAATTATATATATATATATATATATATATATATATATATATATATATATATATATATATATATATATATAATTGCACCAATTTTTATTTGACACACCTTTATATCAGCGCGTTCCTTGTTCGACGTTGGTTTTAAAGATTTGTCTGCCGTCGATACATAGAATGTTCGCTCAACCTGCAGCTATTCTAATCTCGTCTTTGTGTCAAAGGTCGGCATGTACGCCAACATTACCTTCTTTTTCTCCAACCGACGAGCATACTTACATGCCAGCTTTCTGCGATTTAGCTCTCATCTCGATTGGAACTAGATAAATTCTAATTCGCTGTACTTGTACTTAAATTCTTAATATATATATATATATATATATATATATATATATATATATATATATATATATATATATATATATATATATATATAAATATATATATATATATATATATATATATATATATATATATATATATATATATATATATATATATATATATATCTATATATATATATATATATATATATATATATATATATATATATATATATATATATATATATATATATATATATTTTATGTTATATCTATGTCTTTATCATTATTGTTAGTCATTTCTTATCTCATATACATCAAATTTTAGGCTGTTTTAATATTTCATTTCTTTATTTTTAGTTTTCTTTATGGTTTTCATTCATTTTTTGTGTGACTCATTGAGCAGCATGCATGGGCTTTTTTTCAGATTGATCTTGTGTATCATGTCTCTTTTACTAGCATTGAAATGTTTGTTTACTACCGAATGAACAATGAAATGTTTACATTTATATATCAGTCCAGAGTTCCAGCAAATAATACTAAACTCAATAATGCCACTCAAGTGGCAAGTTAAAAAGAGAAATAGAAAGAATAGAAAATCAATCTATTAGTGAATATTTGAGTGAACTGACAAATTTTAAAAACACTCACTACTCTTTCTGGAGAGAATAAAAAGGCCGATACTGCAAAACGCTCCAATCAGGAATGCAGACGGTACTTGGGCTAGAAATAGTAAACAAAATACGAATAGGTTTGTAACACATCTTAAAAGTACCTTCCAACCAAGTCCAGTAGTGGACTTATACTAAACCAAACCAACCTCTTCAAAGGAAATAGCAAATGAAATATAGGCAAACATTGACCCAAAGAGCTCCTGGCTTTGATTTAATCACTGGAGGAGTTTTAAAACAACTTTTAAAGAAACTCATAATAAAATTTACGCATTTTTTTAATGCCTCATTTATATTAAGGTATGTTCCTGGGATGTGGAAAGTGGCAGAAGTCATTGTCATTCTTAAGTCAGGAAAACCTTCTCACGAAGTTCCATCATATAGACCAATCTCTCTATTTCTCATCTTATCAAAAATATCTAAAAACATTCTTGAAAAGGGTAAAACCTTTTATTGAAGAAAATAACCCAACACCAAATCATCAATTTGTTTTAATCATCTGGTTTGGTTGAGAGAGCCGTTAAACCATAGATCAGATTTACCGAATAACCGACGTGATTGAAAAAGCTAGGAAACAAAGAAATCTGCTCAGTTTAGATCAGATTATTATGATCAGATTCATATCAGGTCGGATCAGATCATCAGATTTATATGAAATATATGCTGAATATACTTCTTTCACAAAAATATTTTGAATTATTAGAATCTTACATATCAGACATATTCTGTAGAGGAAAGCAGGAAGAAACATACAAAGAGTTGAAAGAAATTTAGGCAGGAGTACCATAAAGAAGCGTTCTAGGGCCTATGCTGTACGTGATCTACACAAGTGGCATTCCACAACTAGTCCGGTCAATCTAGACATTCAAAAGTACATAAATCATATTTAAAAATAACATTTCAAAATTCCCCATCGTTGCGGTACGTGGAAAAAAATTCACTCGTGTTCAAAGGTCAAAAAATGGGGTTTTCGCGATTTTCATCAAAACGGCATGTTTTATCGTAAAATTATCTCAGACAAAAATTGTAGATCATAATATTATCTATAAAAAAGATATCAATACTTTTTTTTCCTAACAGCCACCGTTCCTGAGATATAACGATTCAAAAAGTTGTAAGCGTCATAATATGTACACGCTTCCACGCCACCTCTGAGGTAGTGTACGCATTTTTTTTTAACGTGGTTTCCCCAGTAGGCTTATTCCACACGTCTGTTGTGATGCTGTTTAATTGGAAACTATTGCATAAGAACAGATATTAGCAAGGGTTGGAATTAATAAAAGCGATGGGAATTAAAAAACAGTGGAAAAATTTATTCGTTCGATTCATAATCTTCAATTACTTCTTCTTGTTGTTCTTCTTCATCCTGGGTGTAAGTGAATTGCGTCAGTAGCGATGTATCGCATGTCTTTTTGTTGGTAGCAAACGAATCCTCTACTGTTGGTGATTCAACATTAGAACACGACTGGCCTTGACAATTCGTACATGCCATAGAACAAAACAGTCCAACTTTTTTGTAACCACATTTAGCACTGCATCCAACTTCCAACCCCAGTCTTTTGGGTTTAGCGGATAACCAGGCCACACTTGAACTTGGTAATATACCCGAAAAAGATGTTGATGAGCAGCAACTGACGTTGGTGGAAGACAAGCTAATTGCACTTGTTTTTTATTTTGAGATACTTATCTAAGCAGGTAGTTTTCTTAGGAGCTCCGTACATAGAAAGAAGAAAGCGAATTCGGTTGGTGATAATTTCTTGTGGAGTTGAATTACTTTTTTTAAAAACTTCAGCACATTGAACTAAATCTTGTTTTTCAAACATTTTAAAAACTGTTGTTTTACCCCTCCTGTAAAATGTAGCTGTCGTATCACAGTCAGTTATTACGTGTAAAAATAGTGCATGATTTTAACACTTTGTAAAAGTTGATAAACTTTTTGATAAATATATTTCCGATTGATTCTGAGCTTATCCTGGTTTTAAAAAGAAAATAGTTTTTTCAGTTGGAGTTCGAGCAGTGAGTAATACGAGTAAGTTTACATCTTCACCAACAACAATAGTTGTATTTGTCAAATTAAATTACTCTATTGCTGTTTCAATAATCAGTACATTGGCATCGTTATTGGCTTGTTTAACCAATATATTTTCAGTAGTAAACTTTCTGTTGACTGGTAGCAACTGTCATAAGTTCATCAAATAAAATATCGGAAGATGAAGATTTTATATTTTAAATGTAAGTTACAATCATACTATATCAATCATACTATTATGAGACAATCATACTATTATGACGCATTCAACTTTTTAAATCGTATCTCAGGAACGGTGGCTCTTAGGAAAAAAAATATTGATACTTTTTTTGTAGATAATTTTATGATCTACAATTTTTGTCTAAGGTAATTTTTTGACCTTTGACTTCGAGTCAATTTTTTTTCACGTACCGGAACGATGGGGAAATTTGAAATGTTATTTTTAATTATGTTTTGAACAATTTTAGTCACTTCCAGCTTGCTGTGAATTTATGTACCTTTACTTTTATTTTTATGTCTAATTTGACCTTGATTAATTTGATTGAAAATTGATTGATTTGATTGAAAAGATAGAATGTTAAACTTAACAAGATTAAGTCTGTACACATCATTTTCACAATATACTATATTATGGGATATACTATCTTTTTATTCCTGATCTTATGGATTGCTCTGACATTTCGTCTTTGACTGAATTAATTTTCAGACTCCATTTCCGAAATTTGTTCGATCTGTCGAAAGTGAGGCGTCGATAAGGATCTGACGGTGTCGTTTCTCGAAGTCCGATCGTGTCTTGACTGTTTCCTTCTGCGGCCGTCGATTTAGACCTGGTGCTCTTCGCCGTATCGCTCCCATCGGCATAAAATTACTATAAAGTGTCCGGCCGAAGCGGTGAAATAATGAAATTTTGTAGTTTTCTTTCGATCCGAGCAAGAAAATGCTTTTTTCGATCGCAACGCCGAGCAAATTTATTGACGTGTATGAGTGGGTGAACTAAAACGCAGCTTTTATTTTTATTTATAATTAACTAATATTTTATTTTTCTTTTTGTTTCAGGTAAGATTCCGAAGTATATTGGGTAGAAACATTTAACTAGAACATTATACAGGTAAATATTATATATGTATACAGGGTGTCTCATAATTTATCCGCCATAGAGCAACTGGTGAAAGTAGAGATCAAAATAAGACAATTTAGTCAATAAATGTGTTGGCAAATGGAAGTCATTAATAAGATATAGGATGTTGAAAGTGAAACTACATTTTCGAAAAACTGAGATAATTTAAAAACGGTTGAAGATATCAGGTTCAATATCGGGGTAGTTGGGTTTTCAAAGATGACAAATCCGAATTTGGCACTAGCTTGAACCTAGATTCTAGAGGGCGCATGCTACCTACTTTCGGAGGAATTAACTCGCTCATATTTTTTACCCTATAAAGCTGGGAATATTTTTAACTTCAAAATAGACGAGAGTCATAATTTTCATGTAAAAAAAGGTATCCTTGGTCAATATCGATATCTTTCACCGTTTCCGAGATATTCGTGTTCGAATATTCCATTGCACATCTTATTGATAGGTGAAAAATCTGTAATTCACAAAGTGTGCCTTAAATACGAGGAAAAAAACATCAAGATCTCAAAAATACAACGGACTTTATTAAAAATAACAATTTTTTGAAATTTACTTCAATAGGTATTGAAAGTGTTCACCGTTTACCTCAATACACTTTTGCAGACTCTTTGTTAAGTGACTCTTAACATTTGAGAAGTTATTTCTATATAAGATATTGTATAAGATATGCTTTTTCTTTTCTAATAACATTGGCCGCTTGTTGAATTTTTTGTACAAGTTCTCGTGTGGCAAGCGCCCTCTAGGAACTAGGATCAAACTAGTACCAAATTCGGATTTGTCATCTTTGAAAACCCAACTACCCCAATTTTGAACCTGATATCTTCAACCGTTTTAAAATTATCTCAGTTTTTCGAAAATGTAGTTTCACTTTCAACACCCTATATCTTATTAATGACTTCCATTTGCCAACACATTTATTGACTGAATCCTCTTATTTTGATCTCTATTTTCACCAGTTGCTCTATGGCGGATAAGTTATGAGACACCCTGTATATACGCAGTTTGTCGGAAAAATAACGGAATTTTTAAATTTTAAGTAAACTGCTAGCCCCATCTATTGAAATAACATATGGTATACCGTGAAAGCCGTACATTTCCTTTATTAAACGCAAGTGCCATAATTTGAATCGATCAACGGCTTAACAAATTATAGCGTTTAAAGTGACAGTACCTTTTGTAACCTCGTCACAAAAATACGCTGAAAAAAAATTGTTTCAACGTCGGTAAAGCTTTTACGGAAACATTTGAAATAATGAAAAAAGTTGATGGTTATAAGGCCATATGGCCAGACCGGCCAAAAAACAAAAATCTCTACGAGTTCGAGTGAGAACCGAATATCGAGCGCCGGGAAGTTTTCGTTAGGATTTTGTTTCATATTAATGCACCATCTCACAGAAACTGTAGCTGTTCGTGAATTTTTACCGAAAACACAAATCTGTGTGTTTCAACATATCCACTCAAAACGCTTTCCTCGAAGTGATAATTTTAGTTTCGGGAAATGTAAAGTCACCTGGGACCATATCAGGCGAATACGGTCATATCCTTCCACCAATCTAGCTGTTTTCGGCTGATATTCTCACACACACGTTTTATGATGCTTAAATATTTCTTATACACCTTTTGTCACCGCAGAAGAAATTCGAAGCACACCCCGGTAATCGATTTTCGAGTTACTTTGACGCGCTTTTTGAGTTTCGTCTCGTTTTCGAGACGCCATTGTGAAGTTTGTTGATTTATTTGCATGTCGTACTTAAAAACCCATGTCTCGCCGCCCATTACGATGTGTTCCATTCAATCATGTCCGTAGAAGTTCGGGAAATTATGTCTTGAGTGACCTGCTTTCGATGCTCTTTTTGGACTAAATTGAACTCTTTCAGCCGCATTTGATGCTCAAAATATAAATCATAATGGAATGAACGGACTTAAGAGATAATTATAATGTTATAAACGGACTTAACACTCATACGGGCAGCAGTTTCTTGATTTTGTGATCAGGTCAAAACGAGACAAATCAACCTCTCGACCCTATTTTACCGTGGACCTGGTAGCGGTAGGTAACGATTTACCGTAGGCCTTCTGCAACTTTTTCAGTGATATTCAGCACAGGAAATTTTGTTTGACACAGAAGATTTAAGGCAAACTGAGCTCAATATTTTTATACATAGTTAATATATATATATATATATATATATATATATATATATATATATATATATATATATATATATATATATATATATATATATATATATATATATATATATATAGACGCGTAAATTTTATTTGATTTTGATTTTTTTTAAGAATAACTCGTTCAATATTTTTGAAACTTGGTATATGGTTTATTTGTATTTTTAACTATTAATTTTTTTTTAATTTCAAAATGGTCGATTTATAGTCCAGTCTTCCGGGAAGTTCGCAGCGAGAGTTGTTGATTGGCGCGACTTGTAGCTCCTGTTGTATTGGTCTGAAATGAAAAAATAAAAGTTTCGAGTGTTTATTAATGTTATATTTTGTAGATACACTTAAAAAAAAAATTAAAAAATCACTGGTTGAAATATTTTATAAAGAAACTTGTATTTTGAATAATTTTTTTCAATTTTTTTGCTTCGAAAAAATAATTTTGTCATAAATGTTTTTAAAACAAATAGGTTCATATAGAAAGTTATATAATTGAAAAGATGTGTACAAAATTTCAACTGGAATGATAAAATACTTTTTGCCGATTGATAAAATACGTCACGCCAATTTTAAAAATATAATATTCAGAAAAATACGTTTTTAAATTTAGGCACATAACAATTCAATAATTGCGATAATCCAGCAGTTCCAACGCCATATAATAGTCCTTCGGTATCCTCGTATATATATGCAGTGTTAGAATTCTTTGGACTGCGTCCAATGAGACAACAGTGCTGAGTGTCATCAGACACCCAACTGTTGCGTTCCACAATCTCATGTGGAACACACAACCACCTGCATCTCCGCCTAAATGAACATTTGACTGATTACTTGACTGGGGACGAGCCCCACCCATCCCTTCCATTGGAGGGTACATGTTTCGTTTCTTGATGATTAGACTCTTCAGGGTACCGATATGTGCTCTCTCGTCAAGAATAGGAAGATCCCATCCACGTAAGGGAAGACGCAGGTTGTTGTGTGTTCCACATGAGATTGTGGAACCCAGCAGTTGGGTGTCTGATAACACTCAGCACTGTTGTCCCATTGGACGCAGTCCAAAGAATTCTAACACCGCATATATACGCTATCCGATGGGAAGTCGGCGAAGAGTATGGGTTGTTGACTGTGGATGGGATCTGCCTATTCTTGACGAGAGAGCATATGTCGGTGCCCTGAATAGTCTAAACATCAAGAGACGAAACATGTGCCCTCCAATGGAAGGGATGGGTGGGGCCCTAATCTCTATCCCCAATCTTTAACCTTAAGCTAAGTATAGGCGGAACACGTTTACAAGTTTTCACATAAGAAATACTTGAGTTTTGAGTTTTAAACATTTGGTGACATATTTTTAAGATGTTATACTAATGACTTTTTTGAAAATTTTATCAGCAAAACCAGCTGATATAAATAAACTAGTTGACCTATCGCGCTCAATTTCCACATCGTAGCTAGGCAACTAGGCACAGCGCTGACAAAGCAGAAAAATGAAATATTTTACCTAGACGTTGTAAATGAGAATTTCTAGATAGTTTTTATACAGAATATTTATTTTAATTCTCATTTTTATTTTTATTGTGAATGTTTTCGAAACAACAATTAATTAAATTATTCCTAAATATCTCCCAAATAAATTTTACTGTATCTTAATATATGCTACTGTCATAAAATCTATATAATAAGGCACTATACGTTCATTTAGAATCAGAAAAATAGGCGACAAAAGTTCAGATATTCAAGTATTAGATATCTTAAATTGACTCATGATTTTATCAGGAGAGCATAATTTTCAGCGTTTCCTCGTCTCGAAGATCCCGATACACATCTAAGAATTGAATTAATTAAAAAATAATTTAGTTGGGCTTTATATTAAAGTTAATTTAACTGGAGATAATTACAAAATGAATAATAAGAAGACTATTTTAGTGGCTACACATGTAGAAGAAAGATTAGTACATATTTATCTATGTTAAAATATAGTGAGAATATATTTAACTGAGGTAGCCGATACTTGATGGAAATTCATTTTAAATAAAAACAAAGATTAATATCTAAATTTCCACTATATTTAAAACTTGTACGTATGACAATTGTTTCGACAAACAGTGTCTTTTTCAAATACACACTACATTAAACTAACAGTAAGAAAAGCAGTTACTACCTAAACTAATCTAATAAAACCATAAATGATGATAGTGGGAGTCCCGCGTCTCAATGTATAGAATAATATAAGTTTAACAAGGGTGAACCATTCAAGTTTACCTGATCATTAAATAAAATACCCAACTTTTCCTTTAATAATTTTCTAGGCTCTCTAAAAGATTTAGTTTTTTAGATTTATTTTCGTTATGCAACATTTTGAAATTATCGTTGAAAGTGTGATTTTCTAACATTAAGTGATTGACATAATGAGAATTATTCTGTTCTTTAATATAACTTCTTTTATGTTCATTAAGCCTGGTGGAAAAGGATCTTCCTGTTTGTCCAACATAGACTTTTGGACAAGAACCGCACTCAATTAAATAAACTCCTGATTTATGAAGTTTATTTGTTTGACTTTTATTGTTTTTTATTAAGCGTCCAAGACTATAGTTTGTTCTGAATGCAATATTTATATCGCTTGTTTTTGACAAATGTTTAGAAATTAATTTGGTGACTTTTCCTGTATATGTAATTGTTTTGTATGCGGTTCTTGACTTTATTGACAGAATATATTAAATTAATGGTATTATTATAACATTTTTTATTAATTATTTTATTTATAATGTTTTGGGTCACAACCATTATTCACTGCGATCTGTTTGATGACATTCAATTCTTTGTTATAGTTATCTATTGACATTGGGGTATTTATTAATCTGTGTACTTACTGACAACTGCGTTAGAAGTGGGTGGTTTTTGGAGAGACGTACTTTCTATGTACTACTTGTAACTACATATTGCAGCGCAGTCTGTATTACCTGCATTACCTGCAAAAATTACCTGCAAACTTTTCAAAAGTTGTGAGAATGTCATTTTTTTCAGAATTGACGACCATACTAGAGAAGTATTAATAAGGCAGTGTGAACTAGCAGTACGTACAGAATCATCGGCATTTCTTACCAATGCTGAATCAGGCTCATTATCCAAAACTACAATTCTACTGGTTGATTAGGGTATTCGTTATCTAAATAATCAGTATCAGAGCTATTTGCAGTTAGTGGTTGTGGGGGCGACATTTCTGTTAATACCGAAGGCGCACATGCGTTATTAGGTAAAACATCTGGATTTAATGGATATAAACGTGTAAAACATGTTTTCATCAGATAAACATTCTAACCAAACTTTGGTGAGGATTGCATTAAAACTAGTTTTGGTCAAGCATCTGTCAGGCTCTTGGTACATGTATGTTATAACTGTCCATTCGGCTAACCGCTCTACTGTAGCCAGAGCTGCATGTATACTTTCTTTGGACCACCTAGCACGCTTTGGAGCCCTTTTAACCGAACCTGCGAAAATAGAAAATGTTCAAACAGACTAGAATATTAGGTGTCGTGTTATTAGTTAAGGGAGATAATAAGACCCATGGACTCTCTAGTGGACCTTATTAGCCCTATGACACGATCTTATACATTACTCAATAATCAAAATAAACATAATTGTGGATGAAGATAAATACTATTGGTTATGTACCGTTCGCTATTGCCAATATGACTGCGCGAGTAGCCCCGCGCTTTCGCGGGGCGGTAGTGTCTACTTAATGCATGTGTGCGTAAAGTACGAAGTTGATGCGGATAATTTTTATACGAATTTTGAAATGTGAACCTTATTACGCTTTATTTCCCGCAGGTACCTTATTATCTTGGACCTAAGCAAATTTACAACGCCATCTGTTCTTTATTCAAAAATTAAAAAAATCGTTCAATTTGAAACAAAATTTGAAAAAAAAACTTATGTTAATTTTCTTTTTTTTCGAAATTGTCTTTGTTATATACGATATATCACATTTATGACATTCCTGTGAAAAGTTTTCTATCAGAATGTCAACCGGAGATCCGAGCGGAAGGTTCGCGTTACGTTCTGCTCGGAACCCTTAGTCTTCACGATCCACCAGGAAGCGCGGGGACCACCCCGTTGTCCGACGACGATTCGCGACTGGTTTTTATTTGTAAACGAAGAATCGTGAGCCGCATCTGCTCGACAAAAGCGGTAAAAAGTCGGTGCAACCGGATATTTTATTTCTGATGATCGTGGACGGCGCAACAGTAAAAATTCAATCCTTAGTTTTCTGCTTGGTCTTTCGACTTTTTTTCGATTGAGTTTTTGTTTTCGTCAATCGTTAACAAAGAAGACATTTTCAAAAAAAAAGGAAAAAATCTGAGAAAAGACATAAAATGAAAATTTTAGTTGCTTTTACCAACGAAGCCCGTTTATTTACGAATTAGGGATATTGTATTTAGAAAATAATTTTGTTTGTTATTTTAATCTAAAAGTTATTAGTAATACCTAGTTTCTTCAGAGCTCTATGCTTAACTCATTAGAATGTTCTCATTTCTTTGTGTTCTTTTATATCCTAGTGTGTCCATCTTTGAATGTAAGATGGATATATGCTTCCATTCTTCTCTATCTGCTGCCACTTCTCTCCATGACCGTTGCAGTCATCCTGCAATCTGCATGCGACACAGTATCAAACGCCTTACTAATATCCAAAAATCATCCATTTATATATTTCCCTCCATTAAGGTTGTTATACAAGAACTGGTAAGCCGAAACAAGACTGGACTCGTTCCTAGACTCTTCCTAAAGCCGTATTGAGTTTCTGCAAGAAAATGTATGTTGTTTAAATAACTAGTTAACTGTTGTTCCATTAATTTTTCAGAAATTTTTGGTATCACCGGCAAAATCGCAATAGGCCGATAACTCTCAGAGATCGAACTGTTACCGCCTTTAAAAATTGGCACAAGCTAAACTTTTTTAAATTGACTGGGATATTATCCTGTTGAATTTGATATATTAAGCATATAAACAACTATTAGAGCAATCTGATTTTTAATATTTTTTAAGCATTTGAGTTTCAAGCTCATCATGCCTTCCTCTTATTTACATTTAATTGGCTGATAACATTCTTCACAGTATCTTCTATAGTTATTTAAAAGTTCAAGATTACCTTTTTGATTAGTCCACTTTCGATATAATTGCCCTCTGGTTCTAATACCATTTACTAAGCCATTGGTTATCCATGGCTGCAATTTCCATTTTTTTTTTGCATTTGGTTTATGCTCCTCTGAGCAATCATCCATAATGTCATTATATGTTGCATAAAATGCTCCAACTGCCCAGATCACATCGCTATGTCGGTAAATGTCACTCCAATTTATCTGACATAACCGATCACACATTCTCTTATAATTTATTTTGATGCAATCGGTAATATTATATTTACCAGTTACTATATTACTAAAACACAAACATACAATGTCGTTATCAGTTACTTCAAACTGAATTATTTTTATTTTAATATCGCTTTGACCCACACCTAAATCAATGTATATTATTAGTACTAGAACATCTTCCTTTTGGATGATCTTTGAGCTTTACTGATCTTGTCCATGTCAGCTCTTGTGAATATCAATACTTGAGAGTAGTATGTAAGAACAGAAAAAAAGCACTGAATGAAAAGCCTTGTGTTCAGATATTGCGTTTCAGGTATTCTGTTTTCAAAAAGATGTATCAATTATCTGTGACTCTGGCAACGATATACCCTATAAGGATTTTAGATAGACATATTTATATATGTCTATCTAGCTGTTTATCGGTTTCTCCAGACTCAATTCTTATCGTGTCTGTTATACAAATTTTTAAACCTTATATATTTGGGTTCTTGAATAAAAAATAATGTATTTAAAACTTTTTAAAAATTTGTTACAATTAATTATAAATGAATTAAAATGTATAAAATTAATAAAATACGTTATAACGAACGCGCTGCGATTGGCTGCCATGTTTGTGACGTCATAATAGTAAAGTGTTTTTCCGTGAGTACTGTCAACAGCTTCTACCTGTGTATATACTGTTAAAATTATTGTTGGGTAAGTGCAAAATAAAAAATTGTTTGTTACTAATTTAGTTCAGTAATGTGTTACAAAGGGTTCATAAAATCTAATTCTGATAATATTCTTGCTCTGGATATTTTTATAGTCACAGATTTTCTTAAAAATGTCATTCGGTTCAATTCAGCTGAAGTTCGAGGTGCTAAAGCATCAATGGTGAGTTTTTTAAAAAATAATAATGAAAATATAAATAAGAAACAAAATCTTAATCTTTCAATAAAAATCTCGCCTGTACATTTGTGGATTTCAAAAAAGCATATGATTCTATTGATCGCGACTCTTTATTCCGAATCTTGAAAGAACACGGACTAGATCTGAAAACGCTGCCAATTATTAAAGCAACATTAACTAACACAAGGTCAAATGTTACATTCATGGGTGACATCTCAGAGCCCTTCGAAATTAAAACTGGGGTGAGACAAGGGGATGGACTCTCGCCACTCTTATTTAACTGTGTTCTAGAAGAAGTAATACAGGTGAAAAAAAGTCGGCCCATTAAACTGGGGAGAACCAAAATTGATTGTCTGGCGTTTGCTGATGATCTAGCAATTTTGGCTCAAGATGTATTAACGGCACAGAAACAGATTGAAATCATAAAAGAAACAGCGGAAAAGGTAGGACTCCAAATTTCCTTTGAATAGACACAATAATTGACCTGCAATAGACTAAGAACATCATTTCTAAAAACAAAATATGGTAACATCAGACGAGGGTGAAATAATCATGGAAAATGGGTTGGAAAAATCGGCCAATAAGGGTAGATGTCAAAAAATGGAAATGGCATTGAAACTTGCACAAAATATTTACAACAAAAAGTGCCTATCTAAAAACACAAAACTGAGACATTACAACACAGTTTTTAAGCCAGAATGTCTATATGGGGCAGAAACACTTATTTTGAATAGAAAGAGAGACATCGGGGGCATTGAAAAGAAGGAAAGAAAAATCATAAGAAAAATCCTAGGCCCCAAACAAATAAATAGCACAACATACCGACTTTGAGAAAACCAAGAAATCAAGCAATACACAGATATACATAGTGATATGAGAAAAAGAAGACTTAAGTTTTACTGACACATAAAATGGATGAATCCGAGTAGGGTAATTAGACAAATTGTCGAGTTTTATGAAAATAGGAGTAGAGCTAAAGTAGAAATAATTAAATTGATTGCTGCAATTAAAGAGGACCTAAGATCAGTAAATATTACACAAAGTGAAATTCAGGATAGAGGCTGTTTCAGACGCAAGGTTAACGTTTGGAAGGTTGGCCAGAGAGAAAAATGTAGGAAGACTGGAACAACTTGATCTGACGAAAGGAAAAAAGCTCATAGCGAAAGAATGAAATTAGTATGGGCTCAAAGGAAGGCGAACAACAACAAACGCCTCTAATTGTACTTCGCGTGGTTCACCAGGGCTCATACGTGAATAATAATAATAATAATAATAATAATAATAAGAAACAAAATTTTTCTATTAAATATAATTCAATTGTAGAAATAGATAGAATATAATTATCATCATTTATGCTAATGTTTTGTCACTTTGTCCCTATCTAGTATAATTCTTTTAGAGACGGTAATGTAAAAAATCCGTTCTTTTTTCCAACTCATTCTCGTATTAATTGAAAAAAAAATCACGCGCAAATGCGTGTGTGTGGTGGGACTAGAGGAGAGGGTCCGACTTTACTAAGCGAGATCAACTGAGAATATACGGTCGTGTTAAACGTGGAAGGCGTCTGCGGCTGAACAAAAGCTTAATGTTCCTTAATGGTGTGTCTTCCCGGCCCGGACGAGCTGTTGGACGAACCTTCGCAAGGCGATATATCAAGAGAAAGACAAAGGACATCCTTCGGCGGCATATTTGACTCGAGGGGGGTCAGTGTTAAAGGCGGGGAATTTAAATAAGTTGAAAAAACGTAAGCGCGGCTTTCGTTTTGTATTCCGTTTAGCGCTTCTTCTTATTCGTTTTCGTGTTCTTCTTCGTTTTATATTATTTGGCCTTCCAAATTACAATGACGCCGTATTCTTAGGTGAATAAGAAATTTGTTTTTTCTTATTACCAACTTTCGATTACCTTTATGAGACATTCATGATAATTTATAGGTAGTTATGTATATGTTTTGCTAGTTAAAAGGAAAAATGTAACTATTAGCAGAAATATATATTTAGGTTTATTTTTTTTGGATATTTGAATTTAAACTTTTTTAGGATAACATTGATGGAAATAGCTGTATATGAAGTATAGCTCATTCAGAGAAATAATGGTTATACGTCATCAAAATCTATGACACACTCACGTTATCATGTTGCCACATCATCACCAAAATACCCAAACTTTGGCTTTTGTATGATCGATAAAACTGTAAATGAAAAAGTAACATGAAAACTTTTTCTTTAAAAGTTTTAATCAAAAACTTGTTTCGAAAATCCTGCTTGTGATTACAGCGGCTTTTCATTTAGTTCACACAAAGTTTAATCATGCACTATCACTAAAAAAGCTTTCAGCATCTGAATCGCTGTTTAAGTAAATTATCAGAGGATTAACTTCTAGTCTATCAAATACTTTTTCGCGATTCCACCATCTTTCAGTCACTTCTTCTATATGTCTGATACTGTTCATCCAGATCTGCGGTGTTCCTCTTACCAGTTATCAATCGTTCTTCCACCTCGACTTACATCACAATTGTAATAATTTTTGGTCACCATCGATATCAATTCTATAAGATTGAATATGCAATGATAAGGGGAAGACGTAGATTTTGTGTCCATACTCTTCACTAAACTTTTCACTTTTCTTGAACATCACTTTTTTTGAACTTGTCGACGCACGTTTTGCTAACCATGTTAGCATCATCAGGAGATAATTTAATCTAAATTAAATCATCAGATTAGGTTAGCAGAACATGGTTAGCGAAACGTGCGTCGAGAAGTTCAAAAAAAGAAATTTGGTGTTTAGTGGTAAATCCCTTCAAGTTTAGTGTTTCACACCAAAGGTTCCATAGAATAATTGATCCATACTCTTCAGTAATATGCGTTAGATACATATTATTTTTTAGAATATATAATAACACAAACCTGTCTCTTTTATTACTGCTTACTGAATAACGATTTGCAGCAGTTCAACGATTTTCAACATAGTGTTTGTAAAAGAATGATTATGCTTTGTCAACCATTCTGAAATTTCTGGTTTTGTCCATGCACTAGTTGTAGGTTTATCCATCAGGGTACTGTGCTATGGTGCATTATCGATGAGAATAACTGATGGTTCCTCCAAAATTTTTAAAAGCTGGTTTTCATACCAAAAAAAAGTTATCATCATTTCTCCATGATAATCACCTTTTGTTTTAGGAGATAAGACTAATTGGGCCTCTGGAGTAAAGCTATTTTTGTTCCCAGTATGAAGAACAATATATTTTATTATGGACATGTCTTAAAACAACTATTCGTGACCACATGACTTTACTGGCTTCTAAGTTTTAGTTATTACACTCACCTTTTTCAATCAACTTTTGTAGTCTTTACAATTCTCTTGTTATCATCTTACCATGAGTGACTCAAGATTCTATTTTGAAATATCCATGTTTCATTCAAAAAACAGATATTCATTTTTGATAAATCTTCAAGTATTTTATTCGTTTAAAGACAATATTAGGTAGGCAACAAGAAGCTACATGTTCTTTAGTTTTTCATGAATACTTTAACCGTTTGTTCTGAAATAGTTCAATAAAATTTCATAAAAATACAATATTATCATGTAAATCTATTCACTTTTTTTTATACATTTCATAGATTTGATTGCGAATTGAGCCCACATCAAGATGATCTAAATTAGTTACTGCTTTTGGAAGTAGATGTTTTTTCTTTCGATGATATCCCCATGATTTCAACTGTTGGGGTTATCGTAATAAAACCATTTTTCGTCCGGTCACAATGCGCGTTTTTGTCTTTCAAACAACTGTTCACAAGCAAACAAACGTCATTCAACATCCCTCAGTTTCATCTCGTATGACATCTAATATCCTTGCTTCTGAGTCATTCCCAAATATTTGCTTTGTTTTGAAATTGCGTGTTCAGTCAATCTTAATGATTTTGCCAACTCTTCTTGAGTTTGACATGAGCCTTCATTAAGCAATGCCTCTAATTCTTCACCTTCAAAAACTTTCGCCCTTCTACCGCTATGCCGGTCTTTGACGTGAAAATCACTGCTCTTGGAGCGTTGAAACCACTCACAACACGTTCTTTCACTCATAGCGGCCTCACTACAAGTGCCTCAGAGCATTCAGTGAACCTCAGCCGCAGCACCTCCTGCAAATGACGAGAATTTGGCTCATAAACCGACGTTTTTAATCGCGAAAAACTTTATAATGTAAACACAAATCCACTACTGAGCTAGGGGGTTATGTTTACTAGATGCCCAAACGTATTGCATGCCGTTTATGATGTATTTATTTCAACGACTACTTACCGCTAACGCCATCTATAAGAAAACGGCGGGGCCTTTTAGGAACGACCTTTTAATGACACTATAAAAACCCAAAAATTACTGCGCCACAAGTAGTGATACTGTTTATATTTCACGTATTATTCACGTATGGGCCCTGATAGACCACGCGAAGTACAATTAGAGGCGTTTGTTGTTGTTAGCCTTCCTTTGCGCCCATACTAATTTCATTCTTTCGCTATGAGCTTTTTTCCTTTCGTCAGACCAAGTTGTTCCAGTCTTCCTACATTTTTCTCTCTGGCCAACCTTCCAAACGTTAACCTTGTGTCTGAAACAGCCTCTATCCTGAATTTCACTTTGTGTAATATTTGCTGATCTGAGGTCCTCTTTAATTACAGCAATCCATTTAATTATTTCTACTTTAGCTCTACTATTTTCATAAAATTCGACTATTTGTCTAGTTAACCTACTCGGATTAATCCGTACAATGTGTCCGTAAAACTTAAGTCTTCTTTTTCTCATATCCCTATGTATATCTGTGTATTGTTTGATTTCTTGGTTTTCTCGAAATCGGTATGTTGTGCTATTTATTTGTTTGGGGCCTAGGATTTTTCTTTGATTTTTCTTTCCTTCTTTTCAATGTCCTCGATGTCTCTCTTTCTATTCAAAATGAGCGTTTCTGCAGCATATAGACATTCTGGCTTAATAACTGTGTTGTAATGTCTCAGTTTTGTGTTTTTAGATAGGCATTTCTTGTTGTAAATATTTTGTGTAAGCCTCAATGCCGTTTCCATTTTTTGACATCTACCCTTATTGGCCGCTTTTTCCAACCCATTTTCCAAGATTATTTCACCCAAATATTTGAATTGAGAGACTCGTCTGATGTTACCATATTTTGTTTTTAGAAATGGCGTTCTTAGTCTGTTGCAGGTTATGTATTGTGTCTTTTCAAAGGAAATTTGGAGTCCTACATTTTCTGCTATTTCTTTTAGGATTTCAATCTGTTTCTGTGCCGTTAATACATCTTGAACTAAAATTGCTAGAACATCAGCAAATGCCAGACAATCAATTTTGATGTTGGTTCTCGCCAGTTTAATGGGCTGGTCAATATTCAGGGCCGACTTTTTTTCACGCCACCCCAGTATTACTTTTTCTAGAATACAGTTAAATAAGAGTGGCGAGAGTCCATCCCCTTGTCTCACTCCAGTTTTAATTTCGAAGGGCTCTGAGATGTCACCCATGAATTTAACTTTAAAAGCTTAAAAATGACAAAGCTTCTGGTGAAGATGGAATCACTGCTGAACTTTTGAAATCCGCTGGTCCAGGTACAATCAAGGAAATAACCAAAATTCTACAAGAAGTTTGGCGAACCGAACGGATTCCGGAAGATTGGAAAGATGCTCTAATCCATCCACTACATAAGAAAGGAGATAGAACGGATGTAAACAACTATAGAGGGATATCTCTTCTCCCAGTTTGAAACAAGATTCTATCTCAATGTCTACTAGACAGAGCACAGGGACAGTTAGAACCTAACATTGGTGAATATCAAGCAGGTTTTCGACCGGGCAGATCCTGCCCTGAACAGATCCTGAATCTGAAGATGATTCTAAGACATCAAAAACTGTACAATAAAAATCTCGTCTGTACATTTGTGGATTTCAAAAAAGCATATCATTCTATTGACCGCGAATCCTTATTCCGAATCTTGAAAGAACAAGGACTAGATCTGAAAACGCTAGCAATTATTAAAGCAACGTTAACTGTATATATTATTGTAATTAATCAACCGAAAGAAAAGGAGGGTTTATTACTACTACAGATTTGATATTGGATTATTTTAAAGAAATGTTTTAAATACATATTTGTTTTATTGAAACTTTTTATGAGTGATCTGTATAAATGATCTGACGTTATCGGGACAATCATCGAGAGCAATAGAAGATGTTATAAATTAATTTAAATGTTTTTTCTTTCCTGCGAATCGTAACGTGTAAAAGCACGTTAGCCCGCTTGGTAACTATTGTCATTTTGGACCGGATTCCGATAAATTTTGGGGAATGAAATGTCGTTTTTTCTTATCCCGCGCATCGAGATACTTTTCCGCGCTTGGTTTCGGATATGCGAACGACACAACTTTTTGCCGTGACGGCGGCTCTCAAAACGAGCACCGGGCCAGGCCGAATACGACGACGACGATGATGATTTTTTCGTCTTCACTTCTTTTTCTTCGGTCGCCGACGAAAAACCGTAAATTGCACGAAAATTCTTCGCTTTTACCAACGAGAGATTGTGTATGTGCGTGGGGCTTTCTGCCTTTTTTTTCTTCTTCTTCTTTTTCTTTCTACTCTTGTCTTTTCCCAACGGTAATTTTTTAAAATTCGAAACTGTTCTGCTATACGTCTGCGGTCTTTTGTTTCGTTTTTTGTTTTTTTCAAAATATTTCTGCTTTTCAAGTTTCGTATCGATTGTTTTTGTGCGTCCGGACTTTATATTCAAATAAAACAACCAAATTAAATGCCATGAAACTGTATATTTTATGTGAAATAACATTCGATGGCATCAATTTTGAAAACAATTTCGGTAACATAAGCACGTATGTCCGTAATTGTCCGGGTTATGTTGGCTTATAAGGCGTCAATAGTTCCTGGTTTATCGTCATAGTCTATCATTTCAATTCAATATATCGCCCTCAATCTTGGGGTCACGTTCAGTAATATGGGGGTCGCATTGTGTTCAAAAAATAAAACCCCTATACGAAACATCCTTTTATTAAAAAAAGTATTTAAAATTAAAAAGTAAATGTTAGACATTTAAATATTATCAGCTAATAGCAACATACTAAAATAAACTGAAATAAAGTACCTTAAACTGGGGTGATATTGGCACCCAACCTTGGGAGCGAATCGCGGGTGTGGAGAAGGGAAACGCAGGCGCTGACCTGTTTGTGCGTGATTGAGTTTTATTACGGGAGGTTGTATCGTGCATTAGGATGCGTCGTATATACGTTAATGCATTACGCGCACTTAATTATCGTAATTATAGGGACGATGATCTGAAAAAAGCATTAGAAGATCTTAAAAAGGGCATGTCTCAAGTCAAAGTAAGTAAAAAGTGGAATATACCTTGTAGCAATTCAATATAGATTAAATGACACACAATAAAAAAGTTGGCGGTCCTCTTGCATTATATCCCGAAGAAGAAACTTTGATTGCAGACACTTTAGTCAAGTTGCAATATGGGGCTTCCCTATTGCACCTCGATATTTGGGTGTAATAATACAAAAATATCTGGATAAACAAGGTAGGACTGTTAAAAAATTACCGGGGCCCGATTTTATTGTGAATTTCATGCGTCGGAATAATCTCTCTGTTAGAACCGCATCTAACATAGAGCTTCTGTTGGCCGCCCGCATATAACATAGTTTATTGAAACTTCCTCGTCTCATGCACATATCTTGGACGCATCTCTCATTGATCTTTTATGAGAAAATCGGGGTGTGACAAATGAACGAAGTAGTAAGCGTGGAAAAAAGGTATGACCTAAGTAAAAACTGTCTGACAAAGAACCTACGAAGTCAGTTGAGTCTCAGCCTAAACCTTCTCAATCAAAGAAGAAAAAAGGGAGAAGTTGACTGTGTATGTTCTATTTGTAAAACAAAAGGGAGCACATATAAGGGAGTAGACTGGTTACAGAGTATCACATGCAAGAAATGGTTTTGTAGCATCTACCATAAAGACAGTAAAGATCGATATTTTATTTGTGCATTTTGTGAAGATGGTGATTAACTTTTTGGTTCTTTTTTACTAAACCTGTTACGTTTAAGACTTGTTTAATAAAAATATGTTTACTACCTAATATTGTTTACTTTTACATCCGTTATTTTAAGTTAACTAGTCACAGTCAATTAAAAATGTTAAAAAAATTTAAAAAACCCGGGGTAAATTAACGGGGCATGATTGTTTTATTGATTTTATAATTTTAATATCAATAGCACATAGTTTTTGTTAGAATGACTGAATGAAAAGAGTCGTAAGTGGCATGCGAGCCTTAAATAAAAAGTATACTTATTAATAATTGTTTCAAAAAGTTTGAAAAACATTAAGAATCTGCCAATTTAACCTCAGTTTACGGTAATAGCTAAAGTTTGAAATAACAATTTAATAAGGCGGTTGATTTTCTTTTTCACTTAAAAGTTTTTCTATTCGTGGATCATCATTGCAAATACATATAAGCAAATTATTGTCTAGTGATAATAAATGGTTTTTATATTTAGTTTTTAAAGAAGAGAAGCATTTTTCGCATAAGGAAGAAGTAGCGAGGGGGATCAATGTTTTCAAAGCTTCCGTTACTAAGCTTCCGTATTCACATAAAAATTCTAGTTGTAGAGTTTTATCGGTTGATATTTCAATAAGTTGGTTTTGAATCTCAATAGGTATTTCATCAGCTGCAACAACATTTTTATCAAACGGATTGAGAACCCATCTTTGCGACAAATCATTCAAATATAAAAATATATCACTCAAGTAAGCCAACAGTAATAAAGTTTCTCCATCTTGTAAAAACTTTGAAAATGAGCTATTTTTACTGAATCTCATCTTCTTCGTTTTCATCTTTACAGAAGAGTCGTGACCTTTGGAAACTAATTCCGTTCGTGGTCTTTTCGGACTTGTTATCTCGAGCGTGCTCTATTCCTTAGTTGCATATTGGAGAGATGAACCAGTTAGGTCTCTAATTCGGCCTGTCTATTTTTTTGTAGGCCTGCCGAGTGAACTAGAACCTTGCCGAGCGATATTTCAATAACTTGGTTGTGAATCTTAATAGGTAATTTAGCAGCTGCAACAACATTTTCATCAAACAGATTGAGAATCCATCTTTTCGACAAATCATCGTTGATATCTGGAAAATATTCGAGTAACTGAATTTACAATTCCCGTAAATGCGTTTTAATGCCCTCCAAAACAGGCCATCAATAACAGAATTTTCCAAATACAGATTTTTGGTAACATAATTCAGAATTAAAATGAATGCATCAAAGTTCCATTTCAAGGCCGTTTTTTCCGTTTTTTTGTCTGTTATTTCTAGAATGTTTTTGTTACAGTCTTGAAAAAAGGGGATTCATTCAAATGTGCAAATATGTAACTTAAGTAAGCCTCCAGTAATAAAGTTTCTCCATCTTGTAAAAACTTTGAAAATGAGCTATTTTTACTGCATCTCATCTTCTTCGTTTTCATCTTTACAGAAGAGTCGTGACCTTTGGAAACTAATTCCGTTCGTGGTCTTTTCGGACTTGTTATCTCGAGCGTGCTCTATTCCTTAGTTGCATATTGGAGAGATGAACCAGTTAGGTCTCTAATTCGGCCTGTCTATTTTTTTGTAGGCCTTCCGAGTGATCTAGAACCTTGCCGACCGGTGTTTCAATAACTTGGTTGTGAATCTTAATAGGTAATTTAGCAGCTGCAACAACATTTTCATCAAACAGATTGAGAATCCATCTTTTCGACAAATCATCATTGCTATCTGGAAAATATTCGAGTAACTGAATTTACAATTCCCGTAAATGCGTTTTAATGCCCTCCAAAACACGCCATCAATAACAGAATTTTCCAAATACAGATTTTCGGTAACATAATTCAGAATTAAAATGAATGCATCAAAGTTCCGTTTCAAGGCCGTTTTTCCCGTTTTTTTTGTCTGTTATTTCTAGAATGTTTTTGTTACAGTCTTGTAAACTCATTCAAATGTGAAAAGATATCACTCAAGTAAGCCAACAGTAATAAAGTTTCTCCATCTTATTAAAACTTTGAAAATGAGCTATTTTTATCTGTAGAAAATATTTTCAATTTATCTCGCAATTCAAAAAGCTTTGTTAGAATTTTTCTTCGCGACAACCACCTGACTTCAGTATAGAAAAGCAGAGAGTCGTATTTGGCACCCATTTCTTCGCACAATGTGAAAAACAATCTAGTCTGCAAAGGTATTCACAATTTTTATGGCTTCTAACAAAACATTTTGTAAATTATCTGGCATCTTTTTTGTAGCAAAACTTTATAAGCGTCAAATTAACATATTGTAGTGGGGGCGGTCGCAAAGTTTTTTACTTCACTTTTTGGCTATTTAGTGGGTCGCGAAACTAAAAAGGTTAACAAATGATGGCATAGGCCAAAGATTAGACCATATCTCCAAAGAAAATAATCTTAAAACGTTAAATTACATGATATTGGTGATCAATTAACGGGTCCTTTCTCGCAAAAATTTTCTTACCAAATTGTTCTGTCACTAAATCGATTATTGCGTCGTTCGTTGTATGACATGTAAAGCATTGTTGGAATCACACGTCTTCCAAATCAATACCATTCCAATTTGGAATTAAATAATCCACTAAGGACCGGTTCTACAATGCAATATTATACCAGGTTATACCAAGATTATACCAGGTATAAGTTATAATTCGAATAAAATTTGAAACGCCCGTACACGCCCGCCCGACATTTCAATTTTTTTCCAAGTACAGCTTATAACTGGTATATTCTTGTTTTGTAGAACCAGCCCTTAATCGAATAATACAGCCCCACTTCGTGCTAACGGCGACGAACCAACAACAGGGGCGATATTTTCTTCAGAGCGCCCAGTTTTTGTATTGTTTTTGCTTTAATATCGAGAATGCAATGAATATTGTGAAATGCGTCCGGAATTTGTCGATAATTCGGCGAATATATCTCTATAAGTTTTGCGCACATAAAAACGGTTATTCATTCCTTCGATAGTTTTCCCCCGATACATTTTTTACCTTAAAGTTACATTGTACGAGTTTGTAAAAAAGCCCAAGTTCATCGGCATTAAAAACATCGCTAGCCTAATAGTTTCTAAGATGTGGACTAATCTTGATTTATTCCAATCAATCGTACTTTCCAGATATATATATATATATATATATATATATATATATATATATATATATATATATATATATATATATATATATATATATATATATATATATATATACATTTTTGTTGGTTGCTTGTCCGAGAAGGAACCGCACCTATCCCTTCAACTTTCTCTCTTGGACTGCGTCCAATGAGACTGCTGTCACCACACACCCAACCGTTGGGTTCCACAATCTCATGTGGAACACACAACAACCTGCGTCTCCACCTAAATGAACATTTTTGTTGGTTGCTTAACCGGGAAGGACCCAACGGTTATGTGTGTGATGACACTCAGCTACTGCTGTCTCAATGGACGCAGTCCAAGAAAATCTAACACTATATATATATAAGACATCAAAAACTGTACAATAAAAATTTCGTCTGTACATTTGTGGATTTCAAAAAAGCATATGATTCTATAGACCGCGAATCTTTATTCCGAATCTTGAAAGAACAAGGACTAGATCTGAAAACGCTGGCAATTATTAAAGCAACATTAACTAACACAAGGTCAAAAGTTAAATTCATGGGTGACATCTCAGAGCCCTTCGAAATTAAAACTGGAGTGAGACAAGGGGATGGACTCTCGCCACTCTTATTTAACTGTGTTCTAGAAAAAGTAATACAGGAGTGGCGTGAAAAAAAGTCGGCCCTGAATATTGACCAGCCCATTAAACTGGGGAGAACCAACATCAAAATTGATTGTCTGGCGTTTGCTGATGATCTAGCAATTTTGGCTCAAGATGTATTAACGGCACAGAAACAGATTGAAATCCTAAAAGAAATAGCAGAAAAGGTAGGACTCCAAATTTCCTTTGAAAAGACACAATACAATACAAATTTACTTTGAAAAGACACAAAGACCTGCAACAGACTAAGAACACCATTTCTAAAAACAAAATATGGTAACATCAGACGAGTCTCTCAATTCAAATATTTGAGTGAAATAATCATGGAAAATGGGTTGGAAAAATCGGCCAATAAGGGTAGATGTCAAAAAATGGAAACGGCATTGAGACTTACACAAAATATTTATAACAAAAAATGCCTATCTAAAAACACAAAACTGAGACATTACAACACAGTTATTAAGCCAGAATGTCTATATGGGGCAGAAACGCTCATTTTGAATAGAAAGAGAGACATCGAGGACATTGAAAAGAAGGAAAGAAAAATCATAAGAAAAATCCTAGGCCCCAAACAAATAAATACAACAACATACCGACTTCGAGAAAACCAAGAAATCAAACAATACACAGATATACATAGCGATATGAGAAAAAGAAGACTTAAGTTTTACGGACACATAAAACGGATTAATCCAATTAGGCTAACTAGACAAATAGTCGAATTTTATGAAAATAGGAGTAGAGCTAAAGTAGAAATAATTAAATGGATTGCTGCAATTCAAGAGGACCTAAGATCAGCAAATATTACACAAAGTGAAATTCAGGATAGGGGCTGTTTCAGATACAAGGTTGACGTTTGGAATGGTTGGCCAGAGAGAAAAATGTAGGAAGACTGGAACAACTTGGTCTGACGAAAGAAAAAAAGCTCATAGCGAAAGAATGAAATTAGTATGGGCGCAAAGGAAGGCTAACAACAACAAACGCCTCTAATTGTACTTCGCGTGGTCCACCCGGGCCCATACGTGAATAGTAGTAGTAGTAGTAGTAGTATATATATATATATATATATATATATATATATATATATATATATATATATATATATATATATATATATATTATATTTTTTTAACTTAAAATATTGTATCGTGGAGATTAAGTAAAATTAACTTGCCTAAACAAAAAACATGCCTTAATTATATAAATTATTCTTATATATGATAATCAGTAACGGTAGAATTCTTCCCCATTTCTTTACAATTTTTTTCTAAAAAAAAAAGGAAATTCAACAAAATCCAACGCCGAGAAAGACGAATACACTTCCCCGAAGTAATAAGTTTCTTTCCAGCGAGTTAGACACGAACTAAACAGGCGGTAGCTTACTGAATTTACCGATAAATAAGGAATTTTTTTCCGGAAAACCTCTTAACCGTGAACAAAAGAATCAATGCATTTTAATTACCGTTTCTATTTTTGTTTCCATTTTCTTTTTCCGTTCGTATCCGTTCTTTTTTTTTCTGTTTATTTGTTGTTCCTTGATTAATTTTGTTTATTTCAATATAAAAAAGGTTATAACTTAAAACACAAAGATGTGTAGAGGCGATTATGCAGGAAAACTATTCATTTTATGTTTTAGAATAACATGAAAGTTTACTCAAATTTGAATGAGTCTGATTGAAGTGATACTGATACTAAATAGTAGCCACTCTGATTATTTCGTTTAGCAATGAAAATTAGCTCTAGACAAAAAATACGTCAACTTACATATCGAGGGGGAAGTTCAAAACCAATGTGCGTTATATTTTATGTTTCACCTCCATAGCTTCAGTCATCTATAAAGCAATCACCGTGGCAATCTTGAGATATATCATTTTAAAGGTCTTGAAAATTCTGATTAAACTACGTTTACAAAACTGAAATCCATCGATCGGTTCTCGTAATAGAGGGAAAAACAAATTTAAAAAAATATTTAACGGTATCGCAACATTGTTTTAATTTTTTTGCGCACGCCATGTTTCTTTTCCTAATACAAAATCTAAGATAAAATAATTTTTATTTCAACTCGTCGCTTATTTGTGTTTCAATACACACTTAATTGCTTATTGTAGCTAAAATTAAAACCCTTTTTATCAGAAGTGTCGATTTTCGACTGTTTGTCAAAAAGTGTCAGTTGCAGTGACAGAATTCAAGGATGTACAACTTTACAAGAAAAAATTGAAATTATATTTATTTATGGTGCTGAAGATAGGTGTGCTCGTAGCACAGCCCGACTTGTAATGAAAGGCGTCCAAACAAAAATATGGGACATCAATACCTAATATAATTTGTTCAAAAATTTGAAGAGACTGGGTTCCTGTGTAACACAGTAAATAAGCAGTCGAGAGTTTTTAGTGAACCCGCATAGATTGAAATATTAGGTCATTTCACTGTTGATTCAACCACTTTAACTCCAAAAGTCCCTAAGTTAACAAATATTGCCATTGGTTCCATATACAAAATTTTAAAATAAAACAAACTTCCTTTCTTACAAATTTAGTATTTTCCAGCGAAAACGATCATCATATAATGATTCAGTTTTATAAAATAATGACTGAGAGAACCTAAAATGATCCGAATTTAATAAAGAATATTTGTTTCGTGGATGAAGCAACATTTTTCCTTAAAGGCTTTGTAAATAAACATACTTGTAGATACTGTGATTCATGATTTTCTTACATTTTTCTATTTGAATCCTTGCATATGCATCCAAAGCCCTAATATTATTAATACTTTTAATTAGTCTTAAATTACTAATATCTATACTGTGGTCATGTTCGATTGCATGTTGGGCAATACAAGATTTTTCATTTCTCCCATATCTAAAGTGGGCAATATGTTCTTTATATCTTGTCAATATGGATCTTTTTGTTTGCCCAATATACCTTCGATCACAGTCTTGACAACTAATTTCGTAAATCCCCGACTTTTCATGCTGCTCTACTTTATCCTTTGGATTACCCAGAACTTCTTTTAATTTATTATATGATTTGTACACAACCTTAATGTCCACTTTTTTCAAAATTTTGTCTAGTCCTCTTGTCAACTGGGCATCAAATGGTATTACCATGAAATTCTTTGTGTATGTTATTCTTTCAATAATTTTCTGAACTTATATTTTCTAATTACTTTATCTACAATGTTCTTATTATGACCATTCACTTCAGATACCTCCCTAATTAATTTTAATTCTTTGTTATAATTATCTTTAAAGGAAAATGAATTAATCTATTTACCATAAAATTTAAACTAGCCATCTTATTTTGGAAGCTATGATTTGAATCGTTAGGAATGTATCTCGAAGTGGTGGTGGTTTTTCTGAAAATATCAAAATCTAACCTATTTTTATTATTTCTACTGACTAACACATCCAGAAATGGCAAACTATCGTTGTTTTCGAGTTCATACGTGAATAATATATTTTCGGATTTACTATTTAAGTTCTTAATAAAATCATCTAAATTTTCATTTTTCCAATCGAAAATGGCAAAAATATCATCCACATATCTTAACCAGACCTTCGGAAAGTAACTGAATTCATCTTTTGCCTCGGTTTCAAATTTACTTATAAATAAGTTGGCTAAGAACGGTGACAGAGGATTGTCCATTGCCGTTGCTTCTTGTTGTTCATAAAACCTGTTATTAAGCTGAAAACAATTTTGCTTCATACATAATCTTGTTAAGGAGATGTACTCAGAAACACTCTTGTTATTAAAACAGTTTAACTCGAGTAACTCCCTCAGGTATTTCAAGGTATGTGGAATCGGGACACTCGGAAACAACGATGAAACGTCAAAGGAAACCAAAACCTCACCTTCCTGTAGATGTGTATTTTTGACTTTTTCTATGAATTTGGTTGAATTTATCACAGAACAGAAAGGTAGTTGGTTTGGTAGATTTAAAAAACCACTTTGCCAAGTTGTATGTTGGAGAATCAATGGCTGATACAATTGGTCTCATTGATTTTCCTGGTTTATGAATTTTTGGTAGAGCATACAATCTTGGCACTTTTGGATTAGAAACATGTAATTTTCTTTTCAGAGAAGGAGAAATAAGCCTGTTACAAGATTTCAATGTATCTCTAACTTCGTTAATCATTTTTGACAATGGATTCCTGTTTATAAGGACCGTCTTGAATTAATTTTTCAACGCGTTCAAAGTAATCAGGTTTGTCCATTACTACAACCTTATTTCCCTTATCAGCTTTTAAATAAAAACAATCTTTCCCTCGCAGACGCTTGACAATCTTGAAATATTTGGCATTTTTTGATTTTTATTTGAAATATTTTTTGCAATTTTACTTTTACATGACTCTCTGACGAAACCCTTGGAAGACTCCGGTAAGTTTTTAATACCAGTTTCAATACCGGCTACCATATCCTCCAAAGCACTGCGGGATGCCGCAAGCAACTAACAACATTAGTGTACCATTTCTGAATGTGTTAGTCAGTAGAAATAATAAAAATATGTTAGATTTTGATATTTTCAGAAAAACCACCACTACTTCGAGATACATCCTTAACGATTCAAATCATAGTTTCCAAAATGAGATGGCTAGTTTAAATTTTATGGTAAATAGATTAATTAATTTTCCTTTAAATAAAGATAATTATAACAAAGAATTAAAATTAATTAGGGAGGTATCTGAAGCGAATGGTTATAATAAGAACATTGTAGATAAACTAATTAGAAAACATAAGTTCAGAAAATTATTGAAAGAATCTTCGACTTTTCAAAAGAATCAGAACACAAAGAAATTCATGGTAATACCAATTGACAAGAGGACTAGACAAAATTTTAAAAAAAGTGGCCATTAAGGTTGTGTACAAACCATATAAAAAATTAAGAGAAGTTCTGAGTAATCCAAAGGATAAAGTAGAGCAGCATGAAAAGTCGGGGATTTACGAAATTAGTTTCAAGACTATGATCGAAGGTATATTGGGCAAACAAAAAGATCCATATTGACAAGATATAAAGAACATATTGCCCACATTAGATATGGGAGAAATGAAAAATCTTGTGTTGCCCAACATGCAATCGAACATGACCACAATATAGATATTAGTAATTTAAGACTAATTAAAAGTGTTAATAATAATAGGGCTTTGGATGCATATAAAAGCATTCAAATAGAAAAATGTAAGAAAATCATGAACCGAGATAAAGGACCGATTCCTTTCAGTCAACATTTTCAATTATTAATGTAAGGCTTAGTACACTTCACGTTTCATGATTTTTATACGCTTCCTTAGGTATGGTTTTCATATAAATAGAACATAGTTTAGTTTTAGAATTAGATTAACTCATCTCCTGATGATGCCAACATGGTTAGCGAAACGTGCGTCGAGCAGTTCAAAAAAGTGTTTTGGTGTTTAGTGGTAAATCTTGTCAAGTTTAGTGTTTGACACCAAAGGTTCCAATAGAAGAATTGAACAATCCACATGTGTTTCGAGATAGTCATACGCAGTTTCCCCCAAAGATTCACGTTTGGGTTGGAATTCTGGGGAATGAAATAATAGGTCTGATTTTTACTGAAGAACATTTTACCGGTGAAACTTGGGAATCGAAATCGATCGACCCATAACACAGCCCTTAGAAATCGATGAAGAAGAAACCCGACTCTTGGATGAACAAAATTTATACGTTCAACATGATGGCGCACCACCATACCACGTATTACATGTTCGACAGTGGCTGGATCAAAGGTTTCCTGACAAATGGATAGGTAGAAGCGACACGACTTTATGAACTAAGTAAAGTTTGCTCCTTCAATTTTTTTTTTCAAAATTCAAGGCATTATTGTAAAATACTATTTATAAATTTATGATTCAAAGTATTGTTCATCGTTGTCCACTACTTTCTCCCACCTTTCAAGCAGTATTCGAATCCCGCGTTGAAAAAACTGGCCATCTTGTGAAGCCATCCACGAATCGATCCAATTTTTGACTTCTTTATAAGACCTGAAGTGCTGGCCAGTCAAGTTGTATGCCATCGATCGAAACAGTTGGTAGAGAAAGCAACGTCTGGAAAGTACGGCGGTTGGGGTAGAACTTCCTATTTCAACGTTCGGGTCAAATACATTAATTGCGTTCGGCAACGATTTTGTATGATTGTTTCAGACGGTTTTAATAGCTCATAATACACTACACCGAGCTGGTTCCACCAAATACAGAGCATGACCTTGGAGCCGTGAAAATTCGGTTTGGAGATGTGGCCGGGATATCCCCATGATTTTGGACGCGATCCCTTCCGTTTATGCCTTTCGAGCAACTGTTCACAAGCAAACAAACGACATTCAACATCTCTCGGTTTCAACTCGTATGACTCCTAATATTCCTTGCTTGTGGGTCATTCCTAGGTATTTGAGTCGTTTTGAAACTGCTTGTTAAGTCAGTCCCAATAATCTTGCTAACTCTTTTTGACTTTGACACGAGTCTTCATTAAGCAATACCTCTAATTCGAGCAACTGTTCACAAGCAAACAAACGACATTCAACATCTCTCGGTTTCAACTCGTATGACTCCTAATATTCCTTGCTTGTGGGTCATTCCTAGGTATTTGAGTCGTTTTGAAACTGCTTGTTAAGTCAGTACCAATAATCTTGCTAACTCTTTTTGACTTTGACACGAGTCTTCATTAAGCAATACCTCTAATTCGAGCAACTGTTCACAAGCAAACAAACGACATTCAACATCTCTCGGTTTCAACTCGTATGACTCCTAATATTCCTTGCTTGTGGGTCATTCCTAGGTATTTGAGTCGTTTTGAAACTGCTTGTTAAGTCAGTACCAATAATCTTGCTAACTCTTTTTGACTTTGACATGAGTCTTCATTAAGCAATACCTCTAATTCGAGCAACTGTTCACAAGCAAACAAACGACATTCAACATCTCTCGGTTTCAACTCGTATGACTCCTAATATTCCTTGCTTGTGGGTCATTCCTAGGTATTTGAGTCGTTTTGAAACTGCTTGTTAAGTCAGTCCCAATAATCTTGCTAACTCTTTTTGACTTTGACACGAGTCTTCATTAAGCAATACCTCTAATTCGAGCAACTGTTCACAAGCAAACAAACGACATTCAACATCTCTCGGTTTCAACTCGTATGACTCCTAATATTCCTTGCTTGTGGGTCATTCCTAGGTATTTGAGTCGTTTTGAAACTGCTTGTTAAGTCAGTACCAATAATCTTGCTAACTCTTTTTGACTTTGACATGAGTCTTCATTAAGCAATACCTCTAATTCGAGCAACTGTTCACAAGCAAACAAACGACATTCAACATCTCTCGGTTTCAACTCGTATGACTCCTAATATTCCTTGCTTGTGGGTCATTCCTAGGTATTTGAGTCGTTTTGAAACTGCTTGTTAAGTCAGTCCCAATAATCTTGCTAACTCTTTTTGACTTTGACACGAGTCTTCATTAAGCAATACCTCTAATTCGAGCAACTGTTCACAAGCAAACAAACGACATTCAACATCTCTCGGTTTCAACTCGTATGACTCCTAATATTCCTTGCTTGTGGGTCATTCCTAGGTATTTGAGTCGTTTTGAAACTGCTTGTTAAGTCAGTCCCAATAATCTTGCTAACTCTTTTTGACTTTGACACGAGTCTTCATTAAGCAATACCTCTAATTCGAGCAACTGTTCACAAGCAAACAAACGACATTCAACATTTCTCGGTTTCAACTCGTATGACTCCTAATATTCCTTGCTTGTGGGTCATTCCTAGGTATTTGAGTCGTTTTGAAACTGCTTGTTAAGTCAGTCCCAATAATCTTGCTAACTCTTTTTGACTTTGACACGAGTCTTCATTAAGCAATACCTCTAATTCGAGCAACTGTTCACAAGCAAACAAACGACATTCAACATCTCTCGGTTTCAACTCGTATGACTCCTAATATTCCTTGCTTGTGGGTCATTCCTAGGTATTTGAGTCGTTTTGAAACTGCTTGTTAAGTCAGTCCCAATAATCTTGCTAACTCTTTTTGACTTTGACACGAGTCTTCATTAAGCAATACCTCTAATTCGAGCAACTGTTCACAAGCAAACAAACGACATTCAACATCTCTCGGTTTCAACTCGTATGACTCCTAATATTCCTTGCTTGTGGGTCATTCCTAGGTATTTGAGTCGTTTTGAAACTGCTTGTTAAGTCACTCCCAATAATCTTGCTAACTCTTTTTGACTTTGACACGAGTCTTCATTAAGCAATGCCTCTAATTCTTTATCTTCAAAAAGTTTCGCTCTTCCACCGCTATTCTTTCACTCATAGTGACTTTATCATAAATGCTTGAGAGTATTTGGTGTGCCTCACCGCCAGCCAATTTGGTTCATAAACATTTTTAATCGCGACTAACTTTATGATGTAAACACAAATCGATTACTGGTCCTATGGGGTTATGTTTACAATATACCCAAGGGTTTTGCATGCCATCTATGATATATTAATTTCGACTTTCGAATGTATATCAATATTCTTTTATGAAACGCAGATTTTAATAAGGAACTATACACTTTGAAAAGGAAACTACAAATATAATGTCTCTAAAACATATCACCAAAATAATGAAAAAGGTTATTCATTAAAAACAATAATATATTTTGAAAAACCGTCTGAAAAATTCTTATATAAAAACAATGTAAAAGTAGCTTTTAAAATAAATAAAAGTTTAGGAAAATATGTCAAAAATTCCAAAGCAAAAACAAAGAAGATAAATGGGGGGTGTAAGTGGAACTTTTTACAAAAAAATATTTAGTAAATATTTGTAATAATTTTCTATGCAGTAAAGTCCAACACAAACGAAAAAATAAAATCAAATTTTGAAATAAAATAAAATGAAATGTTTGTATGAAGTGGACTGAAGCGTCATTCCCTCAGGATGACGTCTGCTTGCACACACACATATTTGTGTCGATATCTAATCAATGAATCAATGATGAGCCCGAAGAGGTTCAAAATAGCCGTTGTCGAAGACCGGTCCGGCCACTAGACCGCTCCTCCGCCTCCGCCACCCGCGGCAGGTCGCTGGTACTTCGAGCGGATCGTGCGAGGCAGAGAAGAGGCTCGTTATGGTCGTTAAAATAAGGACACCGCTTCAGAAACGTCGAAAAAAAAATTACGCCGTTTTGGAAATTGCTAGATAATTAAGGAAAATAAAAAATTTCGACAGAAACCGAATGTGTCTCAAGGCGAAATAGATAATTTTCCGATAGATGGTGATGCGATCGCATTCTAGTTACTTTTCATGAATTTCAAGCTGATGTGACGTTTAGTTGACGTTGAGTTTACGTTTAATAAAAGTCGAAAAAAATATGGGAATCCTGCTCCTTTTATTTCATGGTTCATAAGTTTTAAACCGAGTTTAGCTGGGATTAAATTCAAGACGAATAAACTTCCTCTCTCAGGACGCCTTGTTAAAGTCACCACTGATGAAATAGTTGATAACGAAATCAATGATAATATATTCTTCGATCGCAGAGTAAAGATGTTTAGGTCATAAACATCTCGAACGAACATGTACAAAACATACTACATGAATATTTAGACATAAGAAAGCTGTCAGCGCGATTGGTGATGGGTTTGCTCATTACGAACCAAAAACGGAATACAGCGGCCTCTTAAGCAATATTAGGCTTGCATGAGCTCAAGCTGAAGGATTTTCTGAGGTAATTCGTGACTGTTGGTGAAATCTGGATTCATACTAGAAACGCGAGAGCAGTCAAATCAATGGATTTTTACTCAGTAGACGTTACCTGAAGAAGGCAAAGACACTTATATTGGTCGGAATGGTCATGGTCAATGTTTTTAGGGATTTGCACTACATTACCATCATCATCGACTATTCGGAAAAGGGTAACACCACCACAGGAGGATATTATGCTGCGTTATCGGTAATTTTTTATGGATATTTTATAAAATATGCCCGCATTTGGTAAAAAAAGAGTATAGTTTCATAACGACAGGACAGTCGTGCACTGTCCCGCTGTTGCGGACTTGGCCTCCTATAACTTCTTACTCTTTCCAAACATGAAGAAATGGCCGGCTGGAAAGAAATTTACATTAAATAAAGGGATCATCGCGGAAGCAGAGGACTACTTTGCAGAGTTCGACAAGTAGTACTACACGAAGACACCAGAAAGTTGAAAAAATCATTGAGCGCTGTGTCAAGTTAAAGCAAAACTATGTTGAAAAATAAGTTGATTTTCGGTCGAAAAAAAATATATTTCAACTAAAAAATATCTGACTTGACATTATCATTATTTCTTTTAGCAATGAGAATTAGCTAGATTTCGATTGGTTTTATTTTAGTCCCCAGAATTCCAGCCCAAACGTTAATCTTTTTGTTTATTTTGTTTTATTATCCCACAATCTACAGTTATGTTTATTTACAAAACATTAAGTATAAATGTTGCTTCATCACTGAAACAAAGATTCTTTCTTAAATTTTTGAAACCTTGAATCCTTCAACTTTGCGGTGACAGATTGGAGGAGTGATGTCTGAATCATGTGGCGTTATTTGGGTTTCGCCACTATCTAAAAGTCAAAAAATATCAAAAATACCTGTTCTTATGTAAAGAAAGAATCACTGGGTAAAAACAAAAAACCAAACGGGGACAAATGTCTCAGTGATTCTTTTTGTAATAAATTTGCACAACGAACAAAATTTTAAAGATATAAAAATGTTATAAAAATTTTTACAAACTTTTAACGTTAACGTTTCGGAGGGCACTCTCCCCCCGTTTTCAAAACTAAACTAAAAAATAAATTATATTAATTTGTAATATATAAAGTAACGAGTGAAAGTAAATATATTTTTTTGTGTATGTCAACGATACTTACATTGACAACAATAAGAACAGGTATTTTTGATATTTTTTTACTTTTAGATGTGGCGAAAAACCAAAATGAAGCAAACAAAATATTGGAGGAGTGCATTTTTAGCATGATAGCGTGCTTTGTTATCGGGCTCAAGCAACAATACGTTGGTTCCGTAATAATAGGATAGGTGTGTTGGAATGGCCGGCATAGTCTCCAGACATATCATCCATCGAAAATCTTTGGTGCATTTTAAAGAGAAATGTGGCCAAGTATCAAAAAATATTCGAGTGATGGCATTCTATTTCTCCGGATTTTTTCATATAAATAATATTCTTATGAAGTTAATATTTATAATCCATCCTTGTTGCTTTTTTTTTCTTAAATGCCACCCAGAGAAGCTGCATACCCATCCAGGGGAGCTGCAAAGTCGCACACAAAATAAACTTGAAAAAAGTCAGGTTTATTTGCTGAGGTCAGAAGAATTTCAGTTTTAGGAGGGGATTTGGAGATTGTGAACCACTTTATATATATTGGGCAGAGGATTTCAATGGTGGGGGATACCGCCCGGGAGGTGCAACAGTGCGTTAAATGTGGCTGGCAAGCATTTGGCAGGCTCAACATAGTGTTTATGAGCAAAGTCCCACTTTGTCTGAAAAGAAAAGTCTTCCATCAGTGCGTCCTGCCTGTTATGACATACGAAAGTGAAACTTGGACACTCACATCGCAATTAATTCGAAAACTTTGGGAAGCATATATGAAATGGGAAGATATATGCTTTGCATTACAAGGCGAGGCAGAAAGACCTGCACATGGATCAGGGAACAAACGAAAGTGTGTGATATCATTGGAAGAGTAAAGTAATTGAAATGGAGATGGGCAGACAAACAGACGCAGCCCTGGAGTGTATACCGCTTGATCGCAAACGTCCGCGAAGAAGAGAACTGATGAACCGAAAGTACGATGAACTGATGGTATCGTTAGGTATATTGAACTCGAGTGGTTGAAGACCAGGACCATGAAATGGCCACGCGAAGTACAATTAGAGGCGTTTTTTGTTAACCGCTGGCATACATTTTTCTCTCTGGCCAACCTCCCAAACGTTATCCTTGTGTCTGAAACAGCCTCTATCCTGAATTTCACTTTGTGTAATATTTGCTGATCTTAGGTCCTCTTTAATTGCAGCAATCCATTTAATGATTTATACTTTAGCTCTACTCCTATTTTCATAAAATTCGACTATTTGTCTATTTAGCCTATTTGGACACATCCGTTTTATGTGTCCGTAAAACTTAAGTCTTCTTTTTCTCATGTCGCTATGTATATCTGTGTATTGTTTGATTTCTTGGTTTTCTCGAAGTCGGTATGTTGTGCTATTTCTTTGTTTGGGGCCTAAGATTTTTCTTTCCTTCTTTTCAATATCCTCGATGTCTCTCTATTCAAAATGAGCGTTTCTGCGCTATATAGACATTCTGGCTTAATAACTGTGTTGTAATGTCTCAGTTTTGTGTTTTTTGATACGCATTTTTTGTTGTAAATATTTTGTGTAAGTTTCAATGCAGTTTCCATTTTTTGACATCTACCCTTATTGGTCGCTTTTTCCAACCAGTTTTCCATGATTATTTCATCCAAATATTTGAATTGAGAAACTTGTCTGATGTTACCATATTTTGTATTTAGAGGTGGTGTTCTTAGTCTGTTGCAGGTCATGTATTGTGTCTTTTCAAATGAAATTTGGAGTCCTACCTTTTCTGCTGTTTCTTTTAGGATTTTAATCTGTTTTTGTGCCGTTAATATATCTTGGACCAAAATTGCTAGATCATCAGCAAACGCCAGACAATCAATTTTAATGTTGGTTCTATCCAGTTTAGAACACAGTTAAATAAGAGTGGCGAGAGTCCATCCCCTTGTATCACTCGAGTTTTAATTTCGAAGGGCTCCGAGATGTCACCCATGAATGTAACTTTCGACCTTGTGTTGCTAGTATTGCTTTAATAATTGGCAGTGTTTTCATATCTAGTCATTGTTCTTTACAGATTTGGAATAAAGATTCGCGGTCAATAGAATCATATGCTTTTTGAAATCAACAAATGTACAGACGAGATTTTTATTGTACAGTTTTTGATGTCTTAGGGTCAACTTTAGATTCAAGATCTGTTCAAGGCAGTATCTACCCGGTCGAAAACTAGCTTGATATTCACCAATTTTAGGTTCTAACTGTCCCTGTGCTCTGTCTAGATTCTGAGATAGAATCTTGTCACAAACTGGGAGTAGAGATATCCCTCTAGTTGTTTACATCCATTCTATCTCCTTTCTTATGTGGTCCTATATTAGAGCATCTTTCCAATCTTCCGGAATCCTTTCGGTTCACCAAACTTCTTGTAGAATTTTGGTTACTTCCTTGATTGTACCTGGACCAGCGGATTTCAAAATTTCAGCAGTGATTCCATCTTCACCAGAAGCTTTGTTATTTTTAAGGCGCTTGATTTGCCTAATTATTTCATCTTCATTCGGTGGTAATGAATCTGGGTTGGTTTGTTTAGGGTTTAGTGTTGGTAATTTGTTTAAGGATTCAGGACAATTTAATAGTTGTTCAAAATATTTTGCAAGTTCTTTGCAATTGTTTTGCTTATTTAGAGCTAATTGTCCGTTTTCCTTTTCAAAGCAAAGACTTTGGGGTTGATAGACTGTTAAGTTAGTTTTAAATGGTTTGTAAAAATTTCCGGTGTTATTTTATGGAAATCTTTCTCTATTTTATTAAGTTGCTTGTTTTCATATTTTCTTTTAGTCTAATTAGCTTCGATGTTTTTTTTTTTAACTTCCAAAAAGATGTTATAGTTTATTGCTGTTTTTTGACTGTTCAACTCTTTGAACGTTTTACTTCGACTTAATACTGCTTGCTCGCAAACTTCATCCCACCACGGATGTTTTCTACGTTTTTGTAAAGGGACCAGCTTTAAGGCTGTTTTGATAATTTTTTTGTTTCAATTGCCAGTTCTGTGCTGGTGCTGGCCTAACAGCTCTTCTGTTAGGGTTCGTTTTATTTTTGTAGGGTCGAACTTTGGTATTAGCAGTTTCTTTTGAATATGTTTTTGAGGTTTTAAGCTAAGTTTTATTCTAGTCAAGTAGTGATCCATATTTATGTTAGCTCCTTTCCTGACTTGAACATTCAAAATCTCTATATATTTGGGGTACGAAATGGCAACATGGTCAATCTGGGGGTTTGGGCACCTCCAGGTCTTTTGTTTTGTTATGTTCTTCTTAAAATGGGTTGACATTATTTTTAGATTAAACTGCGAACATAGTTCAACCAATCTTCTACCATTATGGTTAGTCCATTTATGAGCGGGGAAACTGCCGACTGTTTTTCTGTACTTTTTTTCTTTCCCTAGTTGGGCGTTGAAATCACCCAATAGGATTTTTACATGGTTAGAGGGAATTTTAGAAATAGTATTCTCCAGAATTTCCCAGGACTTATTTACTTTTTCAGGATTACATTGATTTTTTTCGTTAACTGGGAGGTATGCATTGATTAATGTATAGTTTTGGTTAACACACCTGAGGGATAGTGTCATAAGTCGATTATTTACTGGCTGGGCATTAGTTATAGAACCAAGAATGGTTTTTGAGATAGCAAAAGGAACACCGAGATGTGATGTATTTTTGAGTATTCTTTTGTCCGTTTTACTTTTAAAAAGTCTGACGTTGCCGAAGTCCAAGGTGTTATCATCTGTCACCCTGGTTTTTTGCAGAGCTAAAATTTTGGATTTTTTGCTGATTCAATGTTCACCCCAATTCGTATAGTTTTCCTGGGCGCACGATAGAGTTAATACGTTCCAAAGAAAGTTTTTGTTTTCGGTTTCAGACGTTGGCCAGAGGTCTCCGACTCCCTCTGAAAGATTTTGCGTCTAAGCCCGGACGCCTTAGAGTACGAAAGTCCGGTTGTACCAGCAAAGCTGGCAGAGGATTGTTTACCTCTTGGGCTAATTTTATAATTACTAGAACGCTTCATCTTGTACTTTGAATTAAAGGTTTGAACCGTGACGGTTCAGAGGTTAAAATTGGAGGGGTTAGTTCCAGAATTTAAATCTCAGTCGCATCACTGATGAACAGACGCTGACCACTCAACCGCTTGATACAAGTCAGACGCTAAGTGGATTTAGTTTTTTGCCTTGGTTCGGGGCTGTTTATTTGAGATATATATATATATATATATATATATATATATATATATATATATATATATATATATATATATATATATATATATATATACAAGCGTCTCCCAAGACCGATTTCTGGCCTTAAGCCGTCATCAGTTGGACTAAAGTCATGATCATATAAATTGGCCATGTCGAATCATATGCAGCACCGTCCTGCGGTAAATGGTCTCAGTATTAAGACTGTGGATGTACTCCCGGAAGAAATCTGATACATGTTTCTCTATCCGTGAAACAGTAAGCAAAAAAATTGATGCGTAAAAAAAAATAAAAAACAAAATAATTTTTTTTAAATGATAACTGATAAATAAAACATTATATATTTAATTTAATATTAAATAATTTTTATTCCCCCTCATAAATATAAATATATATATATATATATATATATATATATATATATATATATATATATATATATATATATATATACATTTGTTTATTTATTTATTTATTTATTTATTTATTCATATATTTTTGGTGCATTCGGTTCCGTAAAAGTGTCGCTTAGCAGCAGTGTTTTTACAAATCAATAACCGAGCTATCCGAATTATGTGTAAATATGTCAGCCATTACAGATCAATCACAATCAGTAAACTATTAGCATTCAATTATTACGTAAAATTATTTTTAATTACGACCCACCCTGCTCGAAAACCGGCCTCTAATTCGATCGATACTGTTAAGTAGATTGTTTTTTCTTCACTTGGCGGCGAGAGAAAGTCAAAATATCTGCAAGGCATCTAATCGCCTAATGGACCACAATGAGACCGTGTTCTATTACAATGGCGATAGATCTTGTTTATTATTCTTGTTACGAAACGCCGTCATAAATTTATTTAGCGTTATAGAAGGCATCCGTTTTGATTGATACCCAATAAGGCGAAAAAAATTAATTATTATCTTATTAGATTGAGGTGAAAGTGTAATAAAATTATTTGGTTTTCAATTTTTTTATTGGATGATGGGCTTTGGTTCAGGGTAAGCAAAGCTTTCGCTTATTAAAAATTATATGGTTTTTAATTAATATTTATCTCCTACTATGTTTTTATATTATTTTTTTCTTAGCATCAATCTAACAAGTGGAGTTTACGTAATTATTTGTGTGTGTGAAGAAATTGTTGCGTTTTATGTAAGGTTAGCGATTAGGTTGGATTTTTTATATTATATTGCCAGTTTACAAATCGTTAATTGTAACTTTAATTTGTTTTAATTAAGTTCACTTTGAATTTCGGATAATTGATTGGTGGATTCGACGTGTAACACATTTCACCAGACAATTGATTTATTGGGTCTTCAGGTTTCATTTCTGCAGACGAAACCGAGGGCCCATTTGAACCAAAATGTAACATTATTTTCAAAACATAATGTCATTATATGTTCTTCAAAATAAAATAAAAATTAGTGATTTAGGGCTTGTAGTTACCATTGTGCCTCTTTTTGAAGTTCTGTAAATCTTATTGGAAAACTTTTTATATTGCTATATACTATACTATACTATACTATACTATACTATACTATAATGTACTGTTCTATACTATGCTATACTATGCTATACTATATATATATAGTATACTATACTATACTGTACTATACTATAATATACTATAATGTACTGTACTATACTATGCTATACTATACTATACTATACTATACTATAATGTACTATACTATACTGTACTATACTATACTATACTATACTATGCTATACTATACTATAGTATACTATACTATACTATACTATAATGTCCTATACTATACTATACTATGCTATACTATACTATAGTATACTATACTATACTATACTATACTATACTATAATGTCCTATACTATACTATACTATGCTATACTATAGTATACTATACTATACTATACTATAATATACTAGACTATACTATACTATAATGTAGTATACTATACTAGACTATAATAGTGTAGTATACGAAAGACCGAGTAAAATGCTGACAAAGAGAGTGTTTGCTTGAATTGACTTGGAAACGACTAACAACTAACAAATACCTATACTACCAGGGTTGGTCAATTCTGAATGGTACACAACTATTTGTTGTAATTATGACCGGTATTGTTTGTAATAATTGACCGGTCAAAACATCGAATTGATGGGTCATGCGCCGTACAGTCCTGATTTGGCACGTGATTATTTCTTTTTGTTCCCGTCGGTGAAGATTAAACTATGTAGTCAACGATTTTCGACCCCAGAAGAAGCGGTTGATGCGTCCAGGATGCATGTTTTGGAGATACCTCAATCGGAATGAAGAAAGCGAATGAATGAAATGCGAATATTTTGAAATACAATAAAACCATTTTCAATGATAAATATTTATTTTTATTTATTATTTCTGATACATAAATAGCAACCCTCGTAATCATCCGACACCAAAAATATAGTTCCGCCTGCATGAATTAACTTTTGGATCATATAAGGGTATGTCGGTCATATAAGGTACATAAGGTACATCAGAATATCTTCAGGAATAGTTTGGTGTAAAATGTACCATTTCTTGGTGATCGTCGAAGTATTCTTGGTTCTTCTTTGAACAATTGAGGAACAGACCTGTTAATTGGCCATGAAGATCATGTAATTTAACATCTCTAGATTATTTTCTTAAGGGTTATGTTAAATCTTTGCTTGCTAAATTTATTTAGCAAAAATAATACTGTCAAGATGGTGGCCTTCGCGGCGCTGGCATTTTTGAAAACGATCGAAAATGTACTATCACCCTCCCGCATATACGTCTGGGTATCGAATGGATCTCATAAACAATATTCTCCTTTAGTTGCAATATGGTACGAGGTTTATTTTCATAAACTTTGCTTTTGACATGACCACACAAGGAAAATCAGTTGGTGCTAATTCTGGATTTCTTGGGGGCCAATTTATGTCACCTCTACCGGATATCACTTTTCCTGGGAATAATTCCTGTGGTTTCTTTCATTTCTTGCACAATTTGAATTTTATAGGGATCAAGGCGAAGATCTTTTTTTTTTAATGACATGCTGTGATGGGTGTGTACCTTTGTACCTTAATGTGTACCTGGCTACTTCACTTCCGTACGGATTGAAATGGATTTTCTCTAACCGACACGCACACGTTCCATGTTATTTACACCTCTGTTTGACCTTAGACGACCGTAGACGGTAAATTTATAGTTGATCCTGTAGTTTTAAACTTTTTGTATCAATTTCTTTATTAAATTAACACTTGGTGCCTCGTTTAAAAACGAATTGTTGTTTTGATAACACGCGCGAACGCAGAAAGCACGTTATTGTTCGGTGAAACGCTCCATTGCAACTAATTTTCCCGGAACCTGGCTTCGATGTAAAGTTAATACAAGCAGCTCGAGCTGTTCCACATAGGAGCAAACAAATAATTTAATATGAACGACATTTCTGGACACCTGGTATTAGATCGAGGTGAAAGTATAATGAAATTATTTGGTGTTTAATTTTGAATTCGGCCATGGCCTTTAGTTCAGGACAAGTATCGCTTTCACTTTTCAAAAATTAAATGGTTTTTAATTAAATTTTGTTTCTTCTCACTTTTGATATTACGGGGGGTCGTTCAAATTCTCGCCTTGACACAGAGGCGACTCAAGTATAATCAAGCAACTATGAATTTCAGACACATACGTTCATTAGTTTGATTGTACTGATCGAGTAAAGGAAATAATTTTGATGTTCTTCTTTCTCTTCGTCTCCCGGCCATGAGTGACTACTGGCCGAATGAGCGTTTTATAAATTCTAACTTTCGTGTTTCTTTATATAAATTTAGACCTTGGGACAGAATGCAGAGAATGAGTAACTTTGTTACCCTTCATAATTCGATTTCTGACATCTCCTGTATTGTTGTTTTCGTCAAGTTTGTTGGAAGCAACTGCAACGATATTTTCTTCGGAATGCACAGTTTCTTCTTTTGTTTTTGTTTTAACATCGAACAGCGTGAAATGCGTTCGGTATTTGTTGTTTATTTGGTGAATACATCGTTCGGTTAGGCGATTATGTACACCATAAAAGACTCTATAAGTTTTGCGCACAGAACACTGATTTTGATAATAAATTTCGACAATTTGCAAGAGTTGTTCTAATGTTAAACATTCCATGATCATTCTCCAGACTGAAATTTCACACTACGCCATCTCAATTCCTCTATTGGAACCTTTGGCGTGAAACACTAAACTTGAAGAGATTTACCACTAAACACCAAATCACTTTTTTTGAACTGTTCGACGCACGTTTCGCTAACCATGTTAGCATCATCAGGAGATGATTTAATCTAAATATTCTCTAAAGAGATTAAAACTCTAAATAGATTAGCCATGTGGCTAACGAAACGTGAGTCGAGCAGTTCAAAAGTGATTTGGTTTTGGTTTAGTGGTAAATCTCTTCAAGTTTAGGAAGCTATGTGACAAGTTATACTTGACAAGAATCATAAACGTTGGATCATCTCTGTATTAGGCCGAGCACAACTCTTGTAAGTGTTTTCTAGGAAATTAACATGAGTTTTGCAACTCGGCCATCTCCATGTTCTGTCATTTTGAAAAAAAGCAATTTGCTTTTGTGATTAAACTATATGATGCATATATGTGATTTTTTTATATTGTTCTTTGATATTTTAATAATAATAACGCTGTAACCAATCGCTTCTGTAACCAGAATGGTCACTATTTGTTACTAACAATTTTTAAAATGGCCTTTTTTTAACATTTTTTAAAAAATACAATTAGGTTAAACTCACAGCTCACCAGTCGCAGCCATCCTCTTCTTCTGATATTGCTGATGCCTCTTGCGCTTATACCAATCAAGATTTTCCTTTTTTTTTCCGAAATGTTTTTCTAAAAGTTTTGCCACATCATCTTTGGAACTCCTATTTCAATATTACAAGCACTTTCGATTTTCACTAGTACTCGATTGGTTTTAGACGATTTATTAAGAATAATTCTTTTTGATTTACTAATTCGAAGGTGCAGTTGTATAGTCGTCTTGACATATTTGCTGGCTTCTTGTTTCCAGTATAATGGTTTCCAATCTCGACCAATTATTTTGACTGTGCTGAACTGCGCAAAAACTTCGTGATACTCAGATTTATTTATTATTGTTTTCTTATTTTTCAATCGATTCTCAATGAGTGCATGAAAGAGTGTCCAGTGACTGGGTACACGATTTCTAGTATTGTAATAGATTTCAGGACCTCTTCAACAATGTCTGAATGATTATGGTATATTATGAGTAAATTTGAAACCGAGGCAAAAGATGAATTCAGTTACTTTCCGAAGGTATGGTTAAGACATGTGGATGGCATTTTTACCATTATCTATTCGAAAAATGAAAATTTAGATGATTTTATTAAGAACCTAAATAGTAAATCCGAAAATATAATATTCACGCATGAACTCGAAAACAACGATAGTTTACCATTTCTGGATGTGTTAGTCAGTAGAAATAATAAAAATAGGTTAGATTTTGATATTTTCAGAAAAACCACGACCACTTCGAGATACATTCCTAACGATTCAAATCATAGCTTCCAAAATAAGATGGCTAGTTTAAATTTTATGGTAAATAGATTAATTCATTTTCCTTTAAATAAAGATAATTATAACAAATAATTAAAATTAATTAGGGAGGTATCTGAAGTGAATGGTTATAATAAGAACATTGTAGACAAACTAATTAGAAAACATAAGTTCAGAAAATTATTGAAAGAATCTTCGACTTTTCAAAAGGATCAGAACACAAAGAAATTCATGGTAATACCATTTGATGCCCAATTAACAAGAGGACTAAACAAAATTTTGAAAAATGTGGACATTAAGGTTGTGTACAAACCATATAATAAATTAAGAGAAGTTCTGGGTAATCCAAAGGATAAAGACGTGAAAAATCGGGGATTTACGAAATTAGCTGTCAAGACTGTGATCAAAGGTATATTGGGCAAACAAAAAGATTCATATTGACAAGATATAAAGAACATATTGCCCACATTAGTTATGGAATTTAAGGCTAATTAAAAGTGTTAATAATAATAGGGCTTTGGATGCATATGAAAGCATTCAAATAGAAAAATGTAAGAAAATCATGAACCGAGATAAAGGACGGATTCCTTTCAGTCAACTTTTTCAATTATTAATGTAAGGCTTAGAACACTTCACGGTTCATGATTTTTACACGCTTCGTTAGGTATGGTTTTCATATAAATAGAATATAGCTTAGTTTTAGAATTAGATTAAATCATCTCCTGATGATGCTAACATGGTTAGCGAAACGTGCATCGAGCAGTTCAAGAAGCGTTTTGGTGTTTAGTGGTAAATCTCTTCAAGTTTTGTATTTCACACTAAATGTCCCAACAGAAAAATTGATTATTTTTTGCCTTTATTTGGGGTTTTCGCCACTATCTAAAACTGAAATGAAAATCTATTGTTGTCAATGTAAGTATCGTTGGCATACACAAGAAAAACACATTTACTTTCACTCTCTAGATAAGAGTGTAAAATCTGACAAGGAATTACCCCTCAGTCACGCCAGTTCGAGGCTGGGTAAGGCCGGATGCCTTCTGAGAGGTTTTCTACGTTGGTCACTCGCCAGTCGGTAGGCTTCTCGAGATACTTTCGTTCAAGCACAAAACCAAGGGTTGATAGCCCGAGGGGGGTGCTGACCGGAGTTTTCGGTAGCTAATGACCGTGATTCGGAACCCACGTTAAACTGTAGGTCCAGTCGCTAAATAGCCTTCTCAGTTGCGGATGCGCTTCTAACCCCAAAACTTTACTTTTACTTTCACTCGTTACTTTATATATTACAAATTAATATAATTTATTTTTTAGTTTAGTTTTGAAAACGGGGGGAGAGGACCCTCCAAAACGTTAACGTTAAAAGTTTGTAACATTTTTTATAACATTTTTATATCTTTAAAATTTTGTTCGTTAGGAAAATTTATTACAAACAAAAATCACTGAGAAATTTGTCTCCGTTTGGTTTTTTGTTGTATTTTTGATATTTTTTGAGTTTTAGATAGTAGCGAAAAACCCAAATAAAGAAAAAAAAATATTTTTAACAAGCCGCACGGAGCGGTATCCAGTAAGATTTCTACTTTGCAGTTCATTAAAAACCGCAGAAGTGACCTCATTCGAGCTTCTTTTCCCTTCATCCTCAGTTCATGTGTATGACGAAACTGAATCAGAGTTCGATAAACCTGAAGATATGACTGTCACAACAGTTATATTATAGCAATAAGGCTGATGAGAATAATAAGCACTCATATCGCTCACTTTTGGCAAAGCCAAATTCTTTCTTCTGGTTTTGTTTTGAGGTGTTCGAAAAGACATTTAGCTTTTCTTTTATGTAAAGTCAGCGCAAACTTAGCCCTTTTGCACTTACACCTTTTGATATTTTAATTTTATTTTTTAGCTCTAGACAAGTGCTACACTGATCTGTGGCGAGTGTCGCAAATGAAACATTAAATCTTGTGTTGAAAATAAAACGGAAGTATGATTATTTTGTTTTCAAATCATCTGAAATACTATCGTTATACATGCGCGACAGTTTCGCAATGTCTAATTCGCTGGATAGGTATTTTCTATTGGTCTTACCCCTGGAATAATGGGACTCCAAACCTTTTAATTGTTTAATAACATTTATTACTGATGCTCTGATATGCGATTGTCTTGATATGTGGTTTCCTTTCTCCAGCCCCCTCTACTCTCTAGTGGGACTAGATGCATAGAACATCAAGAAAGGTTTTATGGAAAACTCTAATTGGGTTTTCCATCTGATTTGATTTTCAATAAAAAGCACTGTTATTCCTCAGCGTCTTTTTGGCATACTGTAGCGTTCACAAATTCTTGATCGCTACAGGTAGCATACGTAAATTGTTGATCACCACTGGTAGGTTTATTTGGGATAAATTCTTAACTAAAAGAGCTCCGGTATCGTTTGGACAAGGCAAGACAGTCTAACTCCAAATCTCCAGGTGAGCGGACGTTTTCGCGCCTTGCCCTTCCGACCGAGGTACGTAGGTTTGCTGGCCAAGTCACGCTTGGGCTGATACTCTTATAGAGGGTTTTACGACCCGGCAGCAGAGAATCCGATCAACAGACATCAGGCCATTGAACGACCACCTATTAGAGAGCCCTACCATCGTGGAAACCTTACACCTTTTTGGGGCCACATGGCACAGTAACCGCTTGGTCAAATCGAGATTATTTTGGGACCCCCGCATAGGGATACCGGACTGCCCGCAGTCGTACTCAGTGTTTTTGGACACCCAGTACCGGATAGGCAAGGATAGACAACATCAGGAAATAAAGCCAGATAAACACTTTTTTTATTATATTTTCATGTACCGTTAAGGATTGCAGTTACCATTTATTTTTCACAAATGCATTTTTACCATAATTTCTTATACTGATAATGGTCACGTTCTCACCATATATTTTGTATCTATTTGCCGTCTGACCGTTCTTGGTTACCCTAGCGTTATACATTTATCTTTTTACTATTGTCAGAATAAAGGAAATAACCTCTAATTTGTAAGTATAGGGACATAGAGACCAGCTGGTGTAATTCAGAGCTGTTTATTTGATTTTTGATTTTTTTCACGGTAAGGTTTGGAGAACCACCTTCCCTAAACCTTCCCGTGCCTTTTGTTTGATAGTTTTAGTTATTCCATTTTTTATGTGCTTTGTGTCGTTCTTTTTTGAGTGTGCTTTTTTAATATATATATATATATATATATATATATATATATATATATATATATATATATATATATATATATATATATATATGTGTGTGTGTGTGTGTGTGTGTGTGTGTGTGTGTGTGTGTAAGATTCTAGTAGACCGTTTTATTTAAGATAGACCCCTTCTCGGTTCCAGGGTCTTTTCCGATATATGAAGTAACCGGGTAGCGTTCGACTTTTGTCGTGGCTTCATTCTGTCCTGGACCCTCTTCCCGGTGCTCCCGGCGAACAGCTGGCGTCGCTGTGATCTATATATTTTTTATTTTGTTTCAAAAGAGAAAATAATAGGTCATAATACTTTTCTTCACATACTTACATATGAACATAACCTGATGAACTTTTTATGGGTTATCATAGAACGTTTCATGAAATTTTTTCACATTGGCTATTCTTAACAAACTACAGCACTTGCCACGAAGCTGGCAACTTGGCATAGTAGCCATTACTTTTGCAGAACATCTAAAAGGCAACTCAATAATAGGTATTTATTTTTATACAATAAACATTTAGTAGATATAAAGTTAGAAGCTATTAAATTTGTGAAACTTACACAAGCTTTTTGTTAACATTCCTATTCAAATTCTCTGACTGTCGAATTTTCAATCTGAACTGTTCATTTTCAGTTCAGGAGTTGTCTTTTCCAAATTTATTTCGAATGATTTTTCATCCAGTACCTACCGATTTGATAAAATAAACTTTATTTAATATACAAACTTATATAAATTGCCGTTTTTAAATGAATAATATATTTAATATTTAAAAATAAACTAAGTAAGTAGTAAAGAAAAATAAACTGGTTAATCAGAAATTAGGTTATAGTCAAAAACATTATGATTGACTAAGGATCGTACGGGCTGCCTTTTGATTGGCTATTGTGGATTTGGCCGATTATTTAACAACATGCTAAGAAATACGGTCGTGACAACATGTGATTTTAAAACACATTATATTATTTTTAGTCGCTTTTGTAACAAACTAACTTCACCACTAGATATTCCTTAGACAAAATATTATAAAAATATGGACTCAACTCATTTTCAGAAAAAATGCTCTTTAGTTGTGTTTGTAAATAGCCTCCTTAATTGTATCAATGAAAGAAAAATATATGTTTACAACTCGAAATATCCACTACAGTCGTCAATAAATCTTCTTTTAAGATGCAATAAAAAAAGAGAAATTAGCGTATTAAAAGTAGTCTAACGCGTACTCATATTTCCACTTGTTTCAAGAAGATGTCTGGCTTGTTTAACATTCCACCAAATCAATTTAACCAGTAACTAACCAGAAAAAAAGATGGCGGGTCACTTTAGCGCTCGCCGTTTCCAAAAATTAAATTACGTTTTTATGGGCCCGGCCATTGTTTGCTTGCCGGCCTCTTCCAAATTGGACGATTTTTAAGAAAAACATTCGAAATCGAGTTTTTTAGATTTGCATAAAAAAGCTATCGCTAGTTTTCGCCCGGAGGTTCGGATTTGTAGGTCGAACGAGAATCACGTTATCTCGCCTCATTATATTTCTTCTTGTCTTTTTCCTCATTGCTGTTTATTCGTTCTATTAACGGTACTGGCGGAAGGAATTGATTGTACAAGCCCAGCTCACTTTTTTCTCGTGTACGGATTTTACTCGTATATTCATAGCCAAGATTCCATTTCATTCATTTTCAACGTGAATATTCAGGAAACGTATACTGTCTTCACATTTGCTATGCGTTATCTTCGATTGTTTATAGTTGACTTAAATGTTTAAGTTTAACTAATAGTGCTAAGGAATTATTTTGCATGTTTTTTTTTACGGTAAGTTGGTACCAGTGTACCAAATAATCTCCGTAACGGCTAGGACAATACCGCCCGTGGCAGATAGATGGCAACTCTCCTTATTTTGCGCGCTATCCACTTCATCTTAAACAGGCTGTAACTTTGTTAATATTAAACATTTTGACTTGAAATTTTAACTACAAACGCATTCTGAAACCATTATTAAAAAGTCATTGTTTGATGGGTATTATGATTTGAAGTTCGGGGAACGTTTATGATAAAAAAAAAAGTTACTCAAATGGTTATCATCGAACTGTAACAGAAACGTGAGTTTAATAGTTTAGGAAGGTTTTAAGGTTTTAGTAAAGTTTAGGAATCAAATATTCAACTCCATCTAATTAAATAGTGTACTATTGTGTATATTTAAAAAATTAGTTCAGGAAATATATATTATATAAATTAGATGTTGCTAATACATTCGAATTTAAACACTTATTAGGTCAGTGTTGATATACTTATCAGAAACCTGGGCGTTGATGAAGTATTGTAATAACCTCTTGAAGTGCTTCGGGAGGAACGTACTGAGTGATGTATATAGGAGAGTTATACAAGGAGAAAGGAGGGAAGGAAGTTTTTGAAATTAAGAAATTTCGAATTGTATAACTTTTTCAATGAGCCTGATACTAGAAAAATTATAGGAATTTACAAGGTGACATGGATAGGGCATATTGAAAGATGAGGGGAGATAGCGCCTACAAAGCACACATATATATATATATATATATATATATATATATATATATATATATATATATATATATATATATATATATATATATATATATATATCTTTCACCCTTTCTACACGTGCTGCCACCGATCGCCTTCGCCGAACTGTCAACCATGCGACGTCACGTGTCTCTCGGGACCGGTTTCAGCCGTCATCAGCCGAGCTCTAGACGAACGCAAGGAAAACAGTTCGGAGAGACGATCGGGGCCCGACCAGATCAACTGGCCATTTTAATGACGGGTCGTGATATATATAAATATATATATATATATATATATATATATATATATATATATATATATATATATATATATATATATATATATATATATATATATATAAAGTCCGATTCACGAAACCTGACGATTACGTCACAAACAAAATCCATCTGAACTAAGAATTGTACGTATATCTGAGTTAGAGCCATTCAGATTATGAGCGAGGCCAACGAGAAAGACTTTCGCGGATCGCCGAGCCACCAATCAGATGCCAGCTCTCTAGTTCACAAATCAGTCAGTAGAGGGCCTATTTGTAGATTTTTTAGTTTTAAATAATAATAATAATAATTTAAAACGAATAAAATATAATAACATTTATTAAGATACTTGTTAATTATACGCCCACCCAGCATCGAATCTAACATGTTTTTGTTTTACTTTGCCAGGAATACGTTAAAATCTATATTTATACCGGTTTTTTATTAGAACTTTAACTATTTTAACACTGCTTTCTTTGTAAAATAGGTGCTATACGCCTTTTTTTAAATATAAATGGAGCATAATTCTACATATTCAAGCTGCATGAGGATATTGGCCTATAAAAAAAATTACAAGAACATTTGCTGAACTCTTGCATTGGTTATAAAGGCAAAATCAAATGTCTTGGTCTAAAATGTGGTCTCCAAGAAGTCAAGTTCAAATGCAAGGAGAAAAGTTGTCATTCAAGTCTTAAAGGTAGATTTTTCAAGTACTTAATTATGCCAATCGTGTTAATGTTGTTGTTCTTTTTCATTCCCCAAATTACATCGTGAATATTACTTGTTTTTAAATAATATAATAATATGTGGCAACTTTTAATTACACATTTTAAAGAACGGAATTAAGAGATTGTCGCTGAAGATAAGCTAGAACGAGTCAATTTTAACTCCAAATTCATAAAACGCATTGTAACTGGCGATGAGACAGGCATACGACGTTGACATGCAAACCAGTCAACAAGCTTCGAAATGGCGCCTTCCAACTGAGCCGAAGCCGAAAAAAACATGCTAAAGTCGATCAAAAATTAAAGTCATGTTGACTGTTTTCTTTGATTATCGCGGTGTTAGCGTTATCGTGAGCGTTATGCGTTTAAGAGAGCAAATTCGTTGAAAAAGGCCAGAAAAAGGCCAAAGAATATCATTGTGAACGAATTTCTGACCAAAAACTCAACAAACACCATCGAACAACCACCGTATTCATCTGATATGGCTCCGGCCGACTGCTTTCTCTCTCCAAAACTCAAATTACCACTTCGAGGCACCCATTTTCAGTCTATAGAAGACATAAAAGATATTTCGCGGCGAGAACTGAAGTCGATTCCGGAAAATGCTCGGGTGTTAAACGTTCCATGACGATTTGACAGATATTTGATATGCCATTATGATTGCCATGAAAGCTTGACAGCGACCTCTTCGGAAGTGCGGAGACACATATCTCCATAAATTACCATTCAGCGGACTTGCCCATGTGCCGTATTCACCGCATCTGACTCCCAGCGATTTTGTTTCTAAACTCGAAGAAATGACTTGCTGGGTGAAGATTTTGCTGGGTTGGATAAATAACATTATTTAATAACATATTTAATATATATTAAATAGTTGGAAGATGACTACATGAATATATATATATATATATATATATATATATATATATATATATATATATATATATATATATATATATATATATATATATATATATATATATATACATGCTAGACTATTAGTCCGGGAGTACATCTGATCGTTTGTACCCCCCATCTGATCGTTTGTAATAGTCTAGCGTATTCTTCCATCCGCGAAACACTACGAACTAACATATATATATATATATATATATATATATATATATATATATATATATATATATATATATATATATATAAATACAGGGTGTTAGGTAAACATGCGGCAAAAATGAAAGAGGTTATTTCTTGACTTATTCTAAGAATATAGAAGATACAGGGTGAACAAAATTTACGACATTAACAACATTTTATTATCCAAAAGTACATATAAAGTTGCGCTCAATCTACAATAAATGTTCGAAATGACTTCCTCCAGCCTTGATATAAGCATTTAATCTTCTCGTCATTGATTGCCGAACTCTTTCAAACACACCAGGGTCGTTTCTAATTAGTTACACCCAGCAATTATCCGATTTCGCAAATCATCCAAATTCTTCAATGGAGTAGCGTAAACTAATGACTTCAGATATCCCAAGGAGAAATAATCCAGGGAGTTTAAGTCCGGGGATGGAGCAGGCCATGCGTGTGGCCCACTTCGACCAACCCAGCGATATCCGTATGTTGCTGTTAAAAAATCACGAGCAACCAAACTGATGAATGTTTTCGAAGATTTTTCGGTCATGGACATTACGGGTTGGAAAATCGTTCACTGTACAATCGCCTAGCTTGTAATGCATTGACATCAGCAAGTCCATACATGAAGTGCATGTCAGTCATCTCGGGGTTTGTATACATTATGATAGAGCACTTCACTCACTCTTTAAGACACGTCAAATAGCCAAACGTCACTCAATCTATGTAAACAAATGCGACCGATGAAATCCACTTACTAGATAAAACAACCGTTCCAAGTGATCGATATCGAAAAAAAATTTTGTACTTGATAAACTCATTGACGTACACCCTACTTTTATTTACATTAATGATTTCAACAAATATCGAATATGGATATCGTAAATATTGTTCGCCCTGTATCTTCGAAACAAAGGGGTTCTTCAAAAATCATCATAGGATAAAATATTCTGAGAATAGGACAAGAAATAACCCCTTGCATTTTTGCCGCATGTTTACCTAACACCCCGTATATATAAAACGTCTTGTGTTGTCTTTGTCATATTGAGAACTAGATAAAAATCATCTCCTGATGATGCTAATATGGCTAGCGAAACGTGCGTCGAGCAGTTCAAAAAAGTGTTTTGGTGTTTAGTGGTAAATCTCTTCAAGTTTAATATTGAGAACTGTTTGAATGCTCCTCGTATCTCTTTGTGTAAACTTTCGATATTATCTTTAACTTGGTCACCTAAATCACCTTAAAATTTTAAGTTGGACTTAGAAACCTTTAATGTCAGGTGACTTATTCACTCAGGTCAGTACCTTAAATACTTCTGAGAATAATTGCAAATACTGTCGGGATAAGCTTGAATATTTGGCGGTTTTCTATTTAGACTAAGCAAACGAAAAATTCCAATTTACAATTGTCATTTCCGAAAAGCAAGATGCATCCGTCCGAGGACCAGGTGTAAATAGTTTTAATTACATTTAATAGTCGTTTGTGGGAAATGGGCATCGATTATCCAACGCCTTAGAATGGTAAGATATCTAGTAACTAAGAAATTCGCGTTATATTTTTTGGGAATATTTTATTATTTCTGTAAAGAAGTTTTTTTACCAAAACAACCAAATACAACACTTTTGCTTATTCACAAAGCCAAGCAACCAAAAATATACTTCATCGGAAATTTCAATTTTTGCTGCCAAAATCAAGAACAATTTTCATTTGATCTAAAGTCCAGTCTTGAAGCTGACAAGGTTTCCGATGGTCAAATATATTGCAAATCCAAGTTTTACAGTAAAATACTCCAAGTTGTGATTGCTTCTTCTGGTTCTTTTTTTTATGTAGGCACCATCTGGCCTTTTTTTTTATTGTCAGTCCATCCTTGTCACTGATGAACATCCCATTGCAAAGTGGCTTGTTGTTACCCTAACGACCTTATTGATTTCCATCATACTAATATGTTCATTGCACTTTATTCTTCCTTTCTCCCGGTCATTGATACTCGTTACTTTATTAGTCTGTCGTATGTCTTGATTTTTGACTCTGTCTCTTGAGTGTCTCGAGCCTTCTTTTAGCTTTTGTTGTATCAGGTTTTATTTCTGTTGAATTTGCCATGATTGATCTAATAATACGGGTCAACAAATTTAAACTTTTTTAAGGTAACATTGATAAAAATAGGTGTATATGAAGTATTTTGTAATACTAAATCCGAAAATGGTAAGCTATTTACTGTACTGTACTGTAACACGTACAGTATTTTTGTTGCAGAGGGGTGGTGGTGGGGAAAAGGGGACGACATATTTTTATAATCCAATAGTAGTCGCCGAACATAGATGGGTGGGAACGTAGATGGGAAAATAATTTTAATTATCCCATGATATAAAGGAGAAGCAGGTCCTTGATGGGAGGTGCTAGGTCATTTCTGTTAAAAGGTTTTTTAATAACCATCTTAAGCATTCTCATTAATGTTACAAAAGTCATGTCGCTTTGTGTAATTGTTTTATGTATAGGGTAAATTTTTTTTTGGTACATTACAGGTACAATTTCTAGCGTTACACCACCAAACTCATTACTTTATTTACACAGTTCATAGTAATTTTGTCATACGTCTATGCGAACCAGATAACTTTTCGAACGACCTTTGTACTATGTAAATCTGGTAAAAAGGCGATCTGCATATTCTGCTTTACGTCGCTCCCATTAATATCTCTATCTCTATTATCAGAAAATGTATATATGTTTAAAAAAAATTGACCAATTTTTATATGAACTGTGTTTTGCGAGGTATTGTAATTGTATTTGTTAACGCAATTGTGTAGAAAATTTTATTGAATGTTGAAAAAACGAAAGGAGAATGGTCGGTCTGGTGATGGTTCTAGGGCTGTTAATGGTCTACGGTCGGGCCGCGTCGCACAAAAACTAACCAAATACACCTCGAGCCTTTTCCTCGTAAAGTGACGGGCCGGCTTTTACAAATATTTTGCCTGAAATTTTCGACGGTCGCGTATCAGAATACCAATGCGGAGGCTAACCGTGCTTTTTTTCTTCCTCTTCGTCGTCTTCTCCATCTTCTTCTTTTCGGTTACGCGAAGAGGAATTTCGGTTGCAACGATCAAGACTTATCACGACTTTTAATTAAAAGAAGAGAAATATTTAAAGCAATTTGGATATAAGTCTTTTTTTTGCAAGAATTATACTTTTTATTTGGAAGAAACACTGGTCAACAAGTTTAACCTTTTTTGAGGTAACATGGATGAAAATAGGTGTATGGGAAGTATTTTATAGTGCTAAATCCGAAAATGATAACCTAATTACTGTAACACGTACAGCTTTTTTGTTACCTCTTGATGTGTTGGTGAAACTTCTCTCTCTTCTCTCCTTGTTCGTCGCTTACTGCACCCAAATTTTCTGGGGAAAAAATCCAAATGGGAGTATAAAACATGCATTTTTAAGGACATACGACACCCTAGTCTTTCATAGGCGTTCAAGAGTTCATCTATGGGTTTTTATAATTTTCACCTTTCTTGTTGCCCAGAAATCTTTTTACTACATTTACACAAAAAAACACTTCCAAGCTGCCAATTTCTTTTCACTTAATTTTTCTTCAAAACATAAATCAACTAGAGGGTTTCTTATTTGAGGCTAGAAATATGTGTTCTTTTAGTTTTGCATTGCTTAATTGAGGAAATATTTCTTTTAGATACTTGAAACCCTTACCTCTTTGTCCACGGTTGTGACAACGTTTTTCATTAGTCCAAGCTTTATATGGAGAGGTGGAAAAAACATCTTTTTTGGTTCAGAAGTTTCAAAAGAAGTTCTATGAGGTCAGTCTTTGTTACTGTAATGTTCTTTTGTTGCCCTACTGTCCTATAGACACAAAAAAACAGCAATAAAGTGAGGTACAAATAATTTTAATTATCGCATGAGATAATGGAGAATCAAGTACTTGAAAATTGGACGTGCTAGGCCATTTTTGTGAAAAGGTATTTAAATAACTATCTAAATGAAACGCAAAAAGAGCATTGTCATCAATGTTACAAAAATCATGTATAATTGACGCCTATAGTAATTTTTTATTTTAACTTCTATTAATTTATAATCTGCACTAAGGCACTAAGAAAATCTTAAATTTTGGTTTAAATAAATATCTACGGAAGTATAGTAGTAAACAATTTTGTTTATGATCTCTACTAATCAATGCACTTAGTCGAGGGTGGGAGTGCGGGTCACGAAATCCAGAATGTTGTTCAATAATCAAGTTATTTTTTCCAAGTTGGAACTGGTGCTTAAGATCCTTAAGTTGGTGCTTAAGGACCTTATGCACCAGCCTCTGGAAATACTTCTGGATGAGCCTCTACGATGTTGGTTCGTCAATTGATTTCCCAGGTTTATGAATTAATATAACTGTGGCAACTTTTCATTGACTAGGAAAATAGTACCGGGTATGGCGCAATTAAAGTAATTTGGATATATATTTTATTTTCAAGCATTCTAGTCTTTATTTGGAAGAAAATAGCAAAAAGAAAATAATTGGGGTTTATAGTAAATAAACTAAGTGAGGATAGAACCTGTTTTGAATGATCAAAGACTCATAAAGTTAGAAACAGAGTCTAGAAATCAATCATTGACTTACTGTTAAGTTAAAATAGGGGGTGTAGGAAATTAAGTAATACATGATGTTAGATTATAACGATTCATATTATTGACCGGCAGCACTTATAAGCTTGCAGGTATTCAGGGTTGGAGAAGTTTTATAAAACCAATTTTTCTTACTGTGATGTTCTTTTATGGCCCTACTGGCCCATAGACACAAAAAACAGCAATACTTTGTACCAAAGTACTTCTTACCTTTGTACTCTAAAGTGTGATACAAATAATTTCAGTTACCCCGTGAGATAAAGAAGAATCAGGTACTTGAAAATTGGACCTCCTAGGCCATTTCTGTGAAAAGATGTTTAAATAACTACCTAAATGAAACGCAAAAAGGGCACTGTCATTAATGTTACAAAAATCATGTATAATTGACGCCTATAGTAATTTTGTATTTAAACTTCTATTAATTTCTAATCTGCACTAAGGCAATAAGAAAATAATTGAAAAAGGGTAAGACTCTCTGACAAATATATGAAAGCACTAACGGTTTTGAGTTTATACATATTTCTTTGAATAGAACATCCTCTATTTTGCTTTAAGTGGAGTTACTAAACTTGAAGAGATTTACCACTAAACACCAAAACGCTTTTTTAAACTGCTCGACGCACGTTTCGCTAACCATGTTAGCATCATCAGGAGATGATTTAATCTAATTCTAAAACTAAGCTATGTTCTATTTATATGAAAACCATACCTAACGAAGCGTGTAAAAATCATGAGCCGTGAAGTGTACTAAGCCTTACATTAATAATTGAAAAAGTTGACTGAAAGGAATCGGTCCTTTATCTTGGTTCATGATTTTCTTACATTTTTCTATTTGAATGCTTTCATATGCATTCAGAGCCCTATTATTATTAACACTTTTAATTAGCCTTAAATTCCATATCTAATGTGGGCAATATGTTCTTTATATCTTGTAAATATGGATCTTTTTGTTTGCCCAATATACCTTCGATCACAGTCTTGACAGCTAATTTCATAAATCCCCGACTTTTCATGTTGCTTTACTTTATCCTTTGGATTATTTACATATTCCTTGGAAAATTGCAGCAACATTCATGTTCTACATTACTTAATTTAAATGTTAATTTCTTGTAAAGATTGCACGCCTGAGCATACTCCTTTTACTGAACAAATGTTTGATTTCTAAGTCAAGCCATTTCTGTTATGCAAAATTAGTTATTTTGTCACATATTTTTAAGGATTTTGAAATATTAACTTTAATAAAACTGGGAAATATTTTATTAGTCTGGCATGACTTAAGAAACCAAATATCTGCTCCAATAAGCCTAATTTTAGTAGTGTACTTACTTAAGTGTAGTGTAGTGTACTTAAATTTATTAAAAAAATGTCACCTTTAAATAACAAAATTAAAAAACTCAAAATTGAGCAGTCGAAAGAACATATTCTCGAATACATATCTCGAACAACATATTCTCGAACTCAGACGTTCGACAATCCAGAACTAGATCTTTTAAATAAAGGCCTCAATTTTGCTTTGCCGGCATCCCGCAGTGCTTTGGAGGATATGGTAGTCGGTATTGAAACTGGTATTAAAAACTTGCCGGAGTCTTCCAAGGCTTTCGTCAGAGAGTCATGTAAAAGGAAAATTGCAAAAAATATTTCAAATAAAAATCAAAAAATGCCAAAAATTTCTAAGATTGTCAAGCGTCTGCGGGAGAAGGATTGTTTTTATTTAAAAACTGCTGGTAAAGGAAATAAGGTTGTAGTAATGGACAAACCTGATTACTTTGAACGCGTTGAAAAATTAATTCAAGACGGTCCTTATAAACGATTACCTAGAAATCCATTGTCAAAAATTATTAACGAAGTTAGAGATACATTGAAATCTTGTAACAACCTTATTTCTCCTTCTCTAAAAAGCAAATGACATGTTTCTAATCCAAAAGTACCAAGATTGTATGCTCTACCAAAAATTCATAAACCAGGAAAATCAATGAGACCAATTGTGTCAGCCATTGATTCTCCAACATACAACTTGGCAAAGTGGTTTTTTAAATCTACCAAACCAACTACCTTCCTGTTCTGTGATAAATTCAACAAAATTCATAGAAAAAGTCAAAAACACACATCTACAGGAAGATGAGGTTTTGGTTTCCTTTGACGTTTCATCGTTGTTTCCGAGTGTCCCGATTCCACATACCTTGAAATACCTGAGGGAGTTACTCGAGTTAAACTGTTTTAATAACAAGAGTGTTTCTGAGTACATCTCCTTAACAAGATTATGTATGAAGCAAAATTGGTTTCAGCTTAATAACAGGTTTTATGAACAACAAGAAGGAACGGCAATGGGCAATCCTCTATCACCATTCTTAGCCAACTTATTTATGAGTAAATTTGAAACCGAGGCAAAAGAAGAATTGATTTTATTAAGAACCTAAATAGTAAATCCGAAAATATAATATTCACGCATGAACTCGAAAACAACGATAGTTTACCATTTCTGGATGTGTTAGTCAGTAGAAATAACAAAAATAGATTAGATTTTGATATTTTCAGAAAAACCACCACCACTTCGAGATACATTCCTAATGATTCAAATCATAGCTTCCAAAATAAGATGGCTAGTTCAAATTTTATGGTAAATAGATTAATTAATTGTCCTTTAAATAAAGATAATTATAACAAAGAATTAAAATTAATTAGGGAATGGTTATAATAAGAATATTGTAGATAAATTTATTAGAAAACATAAGTTCAGAGAAAATTATTGAAAGAATCTTCGACTTTTCAAAAGGATCAGAACACAAATACATTCATCGTAATACCATTTGATGCCCAATTAACAAGAGGACTAGACAAAATTTTGAAAAAAGTGCACATTAAGGTTGTGGTACAAACCATATAATAAATTAAGAGAACTTCTGGGTAATCCAAAGGATAAAGTAGAGCAACATGAAAAATCGTGGATTTACGAAATTAGCTGTGAAGACTGTGGTCGAAGGTATATTGGGCAAACAAAAAGATCCATATTGACAAGATATAAAGAACATATTGCCCACATTAGATATGGGAGAAATGAAAAATCTTGTGTTGCCCAACATGCAATCGAACATGACCACAGTATAAATATTAGTGATTTAAGACTAAATAACTGTTAATAATAATAGGGCTTTGGATGCATATGAAAGCATTCAAATAGAAAAATGTAAGAAAATCATGAACCGAGATAAGGGACCCCGTTCAGTCAACTTTTTCAATTATTAATGTAATGCTTCACGGTTCATGCTTTTTACACGCTTCGTTAGGTAGGGTTTTTATATAAATAGAACATAGTTTAGTTTAAAATTAGATTAAATCATCTCCTGATGATGCTAGCATGGTTAGAGAAACGTGCGTCGAAAAGTTCAAAAAAATCGATTTGGTGTTTAGTAGTAAATCTCTTCAAGCTTAGTATGAAAAATTATGTTTTTTTTGCAACATGACAATAACGAACTGACTTTTGACGGGCTATCTTTACCCTCCAGAGCGCCTATATCTACTAATTTATTAGTATAGCCATCTCCTAGCAAAATCGACATTATTAACCGATACACCTATGCCTTTTCTTGTTTAATATCGGCATTATTATCTTTATATTTAATACAGATTGATCTGTTTCGCTAATACTATATCTCTGCTGCTATAATGCTGACAAATATTTTTTTTTACTGTTAAAGTAGGTATAAATATAAAACGTTCTAAGATTTGATTATAAAATATTAAATTGTATTTCTGTTATGTATCACAAAACAACTTTGAAATTTATTTGTACATCTAATCGTTCAAGATTCACGATAAGCACCATTAGAAATAACCAAAGAGCTTAATGAGTAATGAACGGAATTGCATTGAAGAGCTCCAGCCAATTACTACTGAAGTAACCTGACGGTTTAGTTGTCCGGCCCGGCTTGCTACCCCGTATATCACAAAGAAGAAGAAGGAGGTGCTGATGATAGTAATCTCTGCCTTATGTTTATTAAATGGTTATAAGCAAAACGCCGCTGAAACAAAGAGGTTGGCATTTTAAATGCCTCTCGGAGTGATGTCCATGAATAATATTTTTCTTTCTTAATCGCAAGTTAATTTTAGTTTTGTGAGTTAAATTAGTTAAAAAAAATCGACTAGAATCGGCAAGTGGTGAAATAGTTAATTCGGCCAAAAAGTGGAAGATCAAGCTCAGTGAGGTGAAATTCATACATGTCAACTTTATTAACAAGAAAATAACAGAGCAACTCCCTTTAGATATAAATGGTAGAGGTGTTCCATGCGAATAGAATGCCAAATACCGGGATGATTCTTGATGGTAAACTAAGGTGGAAGGAGCATGTAAAGAAGAAAAAAGTTGAGCTTGATCTCAAATATAGAGCCGGTCGCGTTGGTGCGGCGGTAAGAGCGTCTGCTTTGCCGAATCCGCGCTGGAGCGGTAGCTGGTTCAGATTCCAGCGCTCGGATGGTTATTTGTCTTTCTTCTGTCCGTTTATCTTTCCTAAATGTTTGTGATTGTTTCTAGGCAAGAGTGTAAAATCCGACTACGAATTACCCCTCAATCACGCCAGTTAAAGGCTGGGTAAGGCCGGATGCCTTCTGAGAAGTGTTCTACGTTGGTCACTCGCCAGTCGGTAGGTTTCCTGATAGACTTATGGGTAGGCACATAACCGAGGGTTTATAGCCCGAGGGGGGTGCTGGCCTGGGTTTGTCGGAAGCTGATGACCGTGGTTCGGAACCCACGTTAAGCTGTAGGTCCAGTCGCTAAATAGCCTAGTTGCTGATGCGCCTCTAACCCAAACACTTTACTTTTTCAAATATAGAAAATGATATTAGCTCACAGGAAGAAATTCCAAGATGGCAAAATACTTATTTAAGACAGGCCTACAAGAAAACCTTTTTTTTTAGTGCCTAGGATTTTAGAATTGATTTTAGCTATATTTGGGGTGCCAAACCTAAATATAAAATCAATTTTTCTCTATCTGCTCTACTTTTTTAGAAACATCCACTTATCTATCAATATTTTTTCAATTCATATCTTACAAAAATTATGTCGACCTGTGTTATTTTATTCCGTATTTGAATGCCATTGACCTGAAGGATATTTGGTCCCAATATGACAATTGGGTGGGAAAGTTATTTCGAGCAGAAGAAATAATCATGGGATCACCCTAAAGCAGGAGAATATACAGATGGTTTTTCTACGAGATTTTCATAATACGAAAAGTTTATAATATAATATAAACATAATTCGAAAAGTTTTCTGTTTCACACAAACTTATGACGAAATTAATATGAACTGTATTAATAAAGTAATGAGACTGGTGGTGTAGCGTTAGATGTGGCAACACTGTCGACTTCCCCTTGGGATGGGGCATTATTTGAATTTCGATACTTTTGATCTGGGAGAGATGTGGTTTCTACAGGACGGCTCCACGTGTCATACAGCTAATACAATAATCAACTTATCAAGGGGACAATTAAGAACGTGTGATTTAATGCTTTTAGATTATTTGCTCTTCTCGAACCTAAAAGGTAGCGCTTTGAAATGTGTCTGATTTATACGGCGAAGAAAATGGATCCTGCAATCAGTGAAATGACAATTAAATTGCATCCTTAGAAGATCTATTTGGTTTAGGATTTGAAGCTCGAAACTGATGAACCTCTTACTACAGTTGTATTTACTATAACAAACCGACAACTAAATCTCAACTTAAATAGAATATTCACCAAGAAATAGTCAAGTTTTTTACTTTCTCAAGATCTAACTTTTAGTTTTTGAAGAGCGCCAGTGACCAGAAGATGTAGGTAAAAATCTTTTTTTAATATATCCCCATTTTCTTAATATTTTTTTTTGTAATATAGTCAGTACTTTTATTTGAAATAAGTTTTGACAAGAAGAATTTTACCAAATCGAAGAAGACAGAGAGAAAATAAAACCTAAACATAATATGAAAAATCGCACAGTGGACTCCTGGAGAATGGGGCCTGGAGCTGATCACGAACGGTTTCCGACAGTAGTACTGTGAGGACCCTTGGTCAGTTCTTTGTTTGTTTCCGAAGTTGGGCCTGAATGATGACGGTTTAAGAGCAGAAACAGCTCTCTGGTTGTTGATGTTTGATTGCGACTCAAGGATTGGGCAATTTTTACGTACGTGGAATAAACATAATTGATATATCTCCAAAACATGCATACATAAATACATTGTCCATTCCTGATACATAAATAGCAACCCTCGTGATAACTACATGGAAAATATATGCGTGTTTTATAAGAAAGCTAATTTGGTTATATGGTGACGCTCCTTTTGTTTCAACCCGACCGCATAAGCTGAAAAGTGCAAAAAAACATCACTTATTGTCGTGGCATAATTTATACCCTCCTTCCCGATCAGGTACGAAAATACCAATTTGTTTATGTTTTTCCACTATTCTTATTGTTATTTAGATTTTTCGGTATCGACCCAGTAACAAATTCCGAAAAATTCGACAATTCAAAAGATATTGTAATTAATTGTTGTCGGTCGCAAAGCGTCGGTTGCCGGTACCGATGTCGGTGGGTAGTCGTCAGAATGAAAGAAAATATATTTGTCATGTGCCACAAGTCAAAATGTAAGGCTTTTGTGAGAAGGTGTCCGGAGAAGTCCGTTTCACAAAGGTACTCTCTCTATTTACGGTTAGATCGCATTCAGAGATTAACCTGTTGTAAATTGAAGTGGTATTATTTGCCAATAAGATTGAAAGAGGCATGCTGCTATATATAGGGTGATTTTTTTCTACAACGTAAAAACGAGCCTAAATAAACTATATTAATAAGTCTTCGCCACTTTTATTATATTGGCCACCATATATATATATATCGATGACGTCGTTAAGTATATTGGACCCGAGTGGCAGAGGAAAGCCCAGGACCGTGAAGCTTGGAAGCATGCTGAAGAGGCCTTCATCCTGCAGTGGATCGATACGGGCTGATGATGATGATTATGATGATATATATATATATATATATATATATATATATATATATATATATATATATATATATATATATATATATATATATATATATATATATATATATATATATATATATATATATATATATATATATATATATAATAATAATAATAAATCTAAATTTTGTTTGTTGAATAGTTGATTTTTGTAAATGTTTAAAATCTTTTGTAATTTTGAGTTGACATATTTTTGACTTTTCTTATGAATCTGAGGATATTTATTATTGAGAATTTTCTTATGTATCAATTGTTTTGAGGATGGTTTAATAAAAGAAACCGAAACGTTAATAAAATAGTAAAAAAATATAATTTTATTAATAGAATTGACGGAAAATACCAAATATATATATGGAGTTTTTTGACTTCTTTGGACTGCGTCCAACGAGACAACAGTAGTTAGGAGCTATACACCCCCGACCGTTGGGTTTCGTAATCCCATGTTGAACGCACAACAACCTGCGTCTCCGCCATAATGAGTAGTAGTTAGTTGCTTGACCGGGAGGATGCCTCACTCATCCCTTACATTGGAGGACACATGTTTTGTCTGTTGGTGGTTAGACTCATCAGGGTACCGACATATGCTCTCTCTCCAAGAATAGGGAGTCCCTCTCCACAATCAAACAACCCATATTTTCGCCGACCTCTCGTCGGTTGGCTTATAAATGGAGTTTTTTGACTTGTTTGGACTGCGTCTGGAGCTATACAACCTTGACTGTTGGGTTCCACAATCTCATGTGAAACGCACAACAACCTGCGTCTCCGCTATAATGAGTAATGGTCAGTTGCTTGATCTCCCGGTGTCTATATATATATATATATATATATATATATATATATATATATATATATATATATATATATATATATATATATATATATGTGTGTGTGTGTGTGTTTCTAAATCATTCCGGGTGTCGATCCGTTGATTCTGTGAAGAGTCACGACGTTTCGCCAAAATCGCATTTGGCATTTTCAAGGGTTGTCTGCTTCGAATGAAGAGATCAACTGAGTATTTTATTGATTCTTGTCTCCATTGTGCTCTAATGTGTCTCCAATGATAAATGAATAAATCTGTTTAGTATATATATTACTACAACATAAACATATTTAATGATTGTACTGGAGCATATTATCCTCCATTAATAACTGCTTTTCAGGTGCTTTATAGACGGTCGATTGCACGGGCAAAAAAACGCTGGTTCTTGGAGACTATCCACTCTTAACTAACTCATCATATATCTTTACCCGTATGCCAGTTTTTCAGCCAATAGTTGATGAGGTAGTCCAGGAGTTCTGATAGGAAAGTAGGAAGGATGTGGGAGCAGCTCCCGTTCCTTATTTGCAATGGATTCGACCACGCGACCCTCGACATGGGACGCGTGTTGTTGTAATGGAAGATAATTTGGTTCTTTTTATGTTTTATTTTTATATTGATAGCTTCATGAAGCTAATCGAGCTGGGCCAAATACATGTCGCCGATGACCTTGAATAGTTTTAACAATTAAAATGAACTTATCTGGAAATAAAATCAGTAAAAATTTGAAACATTTTACGCCTGCCAAAAGAGCTTAATTCGATGGCCGACCTTTTTTTGATTTCTTCTCCAAGTTGGGCTCACCTTATTTGAAGGCATATAATTTTTGACTTTATCAAAAAGTTTGTTAAGATTACAGAATGACTTCTACTACCTCTTTACATCTTTTCTCGAACTGGTAGAGTATAATATGAAGAACGCGGATGTACTTTTGATGCGCATTTTTATGAACTAAATATAGAAGAATATTTTTATGCAAAAAAGAAAACAAGGCGCTAATATTCGTAGGTAAAAAATGAGCAAAAATAGAACGCGGGTCAGTTGGTTTCCCGTTTGCGCTTGAGGGACAATTTTTTTTTAACGATCCTCTGGCTATCAAAAAAGAAACATTGATTATGATTGGATTTGTTCATTTTGTTTTTTTTTGCCATGGCTCTGGCGCTTTATCTCCGAGTGGTATTCAAAAATCCAAGACTCATAATTAGTAAAGAACAGGCCTAATTTAGAACGCCCTAGAAAAAAATCCGTCTACGAAAGAAGTTGTTGCGACCCACCATGTAACTCCAGGGAGTTCAAACCCTCACTGAAGACGCATCCAATATTGGCTTGTCTCCCCTCTAAAGTCTACAGCGTTGCCCTATCGAACGCTACGCCACCAATCTCGTTACATTATTTACACAACTCTTAATATACTTCACAACTTATCAGGAAATAAATGACTTAAAAAGGGAAACAACTAGAAGTAAAAATGGTACTGACTATCGCTCACTCCGCTCAATTTATCTAACTGCCATCCGGCCAAAGATAGACTATGGCAGCATAGTATACCGCTCTGCTCCAACCTCCTACCTCAACTTGATCGGTCCCATCCAGAACAGAGCCATCAGATTGTACTTGGGTCTCTTTCGAACCACTCTTATCCCTAGTCTGCTTTGTGAGGCTAAGATAGAACCATTAACACATCGACGTCTTCAATTACTTATACTATTCTTACAGCCTCTCATCCAGACCATTTCTCCCTCACGCTTCCTTATTCTTCAATCCTCGACCTATCCCGCCACATCTTATTAGAACTAGGCCTCTTGAGTGCGTGGGCCACACTTTTCATCAATCCAGGACTAAATACAATCTCCCTTATCAGGACTGCTATTCAATTACCTTTTTTAATCATCCCCCATGGGCCCTACATTCTGTGCCTTTTAACTTTTCCCTGCTCCGCTTTGACAAATCGATGGATCCAAATCTGCAATTGGTGTAGGATCCGCATTCGTACTCTTTTCCTTAGGGAAGCCTCTCCTTCCCCAAACCTTTCGCTATCTTATCTCTTCAATTCATACTCTGCCAACCCCCATCCAAATGGGCAATATGTTCGGACTCGACCAATACCCTTAGAGCTCTGGAAAAGGGATTGTCTGGATTAGACAATCATCCTCTCATATCCCGCTGTCTGGACCTCATTGAGAATATCCTTGCCATCGGATCCACCGTTCAGTTTCTCTGGATCCCTAGAGTTAAAACCACCTACCTCCTCAACAATTTTCCGAACTTCTCCTGTAAAAGAATCTCCACCATCTGGTTCAGGATAAGATTGGGACATTGCGCTCTCACTCACCAGCACCTCTTGAGGAACGACCCTCCTCCTATCTGCTCCTCTTGCGGTGAACCCCAGACCGTCCGCCATTTTCTTATAGAATGTCGCGCCACATCAAACATCAGGACCAGACTCTCCCTCCCCACTGACCACCCTACTCTCTTTCGACCCGGCTCCTTGGTTGGATGTTCTCCTCCTCTATCTAAGAGAAATATCTATCATTGATCACATTTAGTCGCTGCTCTCGCTCTCCCTCTCTCACATCTCTCATCTCACATCTCATCCTTAATCACCATTACCCGTTCACCCCACCGCCATCCGAAAACATTCCCCTTTTCTCCAACACTCTCGCCCTTCTTTATCAAACCCAGAACCCTGAATCTCTAATGTAAGTGAACATCTGCCGTAGTCATTCAAAAGGTCTCAATTAATGGACACACTGTGGTCGCTGTCACCTGTCACCGATGCGACCTTCATCCTAATTTAACTAACCAATTAAATATTATGGAATTTATACATGTGACATCATTTATATTAATTTTAATCCAGTAATAAAAGAGAAATTATGTTATTATTGGGTATCAACGGGGAAAGAGAAATTCTTATTTAGAAATTAAAATTCCAAAATTTAAAGAGCACAGTAACTTCTCAGAAAAACAGTTGGTGATTTATTGACCTAGACTCAACTTTTAGTCCTTTAAGCCGACGAAGCTAATTGTCCTCGGCCACAACTATTATTTTGCGGTTCCAAACGCTCGACGGGAGGGCCTCCAGAAATGGAAAGCGTCATTTGTCAACTGCCACAAGCCAAAAAAGAAATATCCCAAGGGTAAAACTGAGGCGCGTGAAATTCACCAAAAATAAGTTGTACTGTCATATATAAAACGCTATTCTATGAGGGATGTTCCAGAACTTTTTTCAGTAATATAATAGTATTTTTGTAGATAAATAAATAAATCATTTTATTGCATTTATTGATAAATTGCATTAGTTGCATTTTATTGATATTATTGCAAACAAAGGAATGTTTTTTTTTTTGATACAAAAACTACATCATTATTGGAACTCTTAGCCCGTCTCTTTGACAAATTTTCTATTAGAATTTAAGTAAACTAATTCGATTAATTATGTACAATATTAGTCGAGTGTAGTTCTGATGGTTGTCGCAGTAGGATACGAAGAAAATGTTGGGTAGATAATAATAATAATAATAATAATAATAATAATAATAATAATAATAAGTTTATTTGCTGTATCAATGTTTGAATACAATAACTAAATTATACAATAATACAATTATAATTATAACAAAATACAAATCCGTCTTTATTATGCACTAACACCTACTAATGATACGCAAAATGGAACTGGAAGCAATTAAAAAAGATCTAGTCCAGTTCCAGATTTCTTTTTTAATTCGACATATTAGAAATAACCGAGTATACACAATTTGCCCATAATTTTTACAATATATTGATCAATGTAGTACCAATAAATGAATAAACAATAACAGTAACAGAGATAAAAGAAAAAAAAAAACACCATCTGCTCACAATCAATAAAAAAAAAAAGAAGCCAATCAATTTCTCCATTTCTAGCCCTTTATACTCTTTAATTTTTTTTCCCTTCTTGATGCTGGAGGATACATTATCCGATGTTCATTTTATAGTGATATTTAAACGAATCTGGCGATAATTTCTTTAGTTTGCGCGAAATGTTGTTATAAAGTTTATAAATATTATACGTAAACGATCTCTTAAAAATTTGTAATCGATGCGAAGGTGGCGATATGAGGCCCCCAAACCTAAGATTCAAATTATGGACATCGGTTCGGAACGTTAATCTGTCAATGAGATACGGAGGGCATTTGTTATAAATTATTTTATGAAATAGAACGACCGTATGCACTCTTCGTCTCTTTGCCATAGATATCCAGTTAGCTTCTTTTAATTTGTATGTTATCGGAGAGAACTTTCTGATACCATATATATACCTAAGACAAGAATTCTGCACTCTCTGTATACGAGCAATATCTCCTTGATCAAGACACGGATCATACACTGCATCAGCGTAGTTAAAACATGAAAGAACCAGAGAGTCCGTCAACTTGATTTTTAATGTAGTAGACAAAAAGTGTCGATGTGGATATAGCATCTTTAAATTAGTATAGGCCTGCCTAACACACTTAATGATCTGTGGCCGAAACCTCAAATCTCTGTCAAAAATTAAGCCCAAATTTTTAGCTATGTCAACTCTTTTTAGAATATTATTATCTATCGATAATACAATATTATTTAAAACTGGATCTGCAATTCTGGAAAAAAGCATATAACAGGACTTGGCAATGTTAATTTCAAGTTGGTGTTTATGTGAAAATTCACACAATCTTTCCAAATCATCATTAACAGACCTCACAGCCTTATCAATATCATTGGGGTAAAAAGAGTACAAAAGTTGGGTATCATCAGCGTACAGTTGTATAGAACAGTCACTGATCCAGTCAGAAACCCTGCAAGTATATATACTAAATAGAAGCGGCCCCAGTACAGATCCTTGTGGTATACCATTAATAATCTCTTTGTTACGTGATTTCCCTTTATCAGTAACAACATATTGCTTTCGATTCTTTAAGTAACTATGTAATAATTTAATTGATTGCTTAGAAAAGCCCAGATGATGAAAGATAGAAATTAAGATATCATGATTTATTTTATCGAAAGCTTTCGTATAATCCAATAATATCATAACTGAAATTTTACCTACATCAAGTGCCCCAAAAATGTCGTCTGTTATATTCAATAATGAAGTTGTACAACTAAATCCTTTACGAAATCCGGATTGATTATTTGGTAGTAAGTTGTATTGGTCTAAGTACTCCTTAATTTGATAATTCATTATCTTTTCCAAGACCTTAGAAAGTACAGGAAGTATACTTATAGGTCTAATATCATTAAATGATTTAGGACTTGATAGTTTAGGCAACGGCAATATTTTAGCAATTTTCCATTTTTCAGGAAACTCAGAATCTAATAGGCAAGAATTTATTATATTTGTAATGAAAGGAAGTATTTCATTCATGCACAATAACACCATATCCAAACCAATCCCATCCTAATCCCATCCAATCCCATCCAATCCCAAACCAATCCCATCCAAACCAATCCCAGATCTAAAAAGATGATAATCTGACGGTGCAACATTAGGAGAATACAGTGTATGAATTAGTAGTTCCGAACCTAACTCTTTGATTGTTTCTTGGATGATTCTGGCACTCACTGAGGTCTTGTATTATCATGGTGTAGAATAGCACTTTTTCGATTTATCAGTATTGGGTGTTGTTCAAAGCCATATTTACTCTATCAAGCTGAGCACAATAACATTCAGGACTTTGGTTGATTTTGCAATCAAGTATCACAGGTTTTGTAGACTGTGCACAAAACTTGGGTGTTATTTTGGATTAGATGTTACATTTTAAAAATGCCCTTGTGTCTTCATCGTAGACCAAATCTTGCAACTGCTGTGCAGTTAATATTTTTTTTGTAAACTACTTAACGTCAAGGATGTAGTAGTCGTCTTCGTAGTCGATGCCTCGTCGGGGATCTCATCGTCTGTATTGCCTTCAACATCCGATGTATTTTCCAAAATTTCAAGCAGTTGTGTGTCTTCATCTTGTTTCAGAAGTGTGTCTTCATCGTAGACCAAATCTTGCAACTGCTGTGCAGTTAATATTTTTTTTTGTAAACTACTTAACGTTAAGGATGTAGTAGTCATCTTAGTAGTCGTTGCCTCGTCGGGGATCTCATCGTCTGTATTGCCTTCAACATCCGATGTATTTTCCAAAATTTGAAGCAGTTGTGTGTCTTCATCTTGTTTCAGAAGTGTGTCTTCATCGTAGACAAAATCTTGCAACTGCTGTGCAGTTAATATTTTTTTTTGTAAACTACTTAACGTTAAGGATGTAGTAGTCATCTTAGTAGTCGTTGCCTCGTCGGGGATCACATCTTCTGTATTGCCTTCAACATCCGATGTATTTTCCAAAATTTGAAGCAGTTGTGTGTCTTCATCTTGTTTCAGAAGTGTGTCTTCATCGTAGACAAAATCTTGCAACTGCTGTGCAGTTAATATTTTTTTTTGTAAACTACTTAACGTTAAGGATGTAGTAGTCATCTTAGTAGTCGTTGCCTCGTCGGGGATCACATCTTCTGTATTGCCTTCAACATCCGATGTATTTTCCAAAATTTGAAGCAGTTGTGTGTCTTCATCTTGTTTCAGAAGTGTGTCTTCATCGTAGACAAAATCTTGCAACTGCTGTGCAGTTAATATTTTTTTTTGTAAACTACTTAACGTTAAGGATGTAGTAGTCATCTTAGTAGTCGTTGCCTCGTCGGGGATCTCATCGTCTGTATTGCCTTCAACATCCGATGTATTTTCCAAAATTTGAAGCAGTTGTGTGTCTTCATCTTGTTTCAGAAGTGTGTCTTCATCGTAGACCAAATCTTGCAACTGCTGTGCAGTTAATATTTTTTTTTGTAAACTACTTAACGTTAAGGATGTAGTAGTCATCTTAGTAGTCGTTGCCTCGTCGGGGATCACATCTTCTGTATTGCCTTCAACATCCGATGTATTTTCCAAAATTTGAAGCAGTTGTGTGTCTTCATCTTGTTTCAGAAGTGTGTCTTCATCGTAGACCAAATCTTGCAACTGCTGTGCAGTTAATATTTTTTTTTTGTAAACTACTTAACGTTAAGGATGTAGTAGTCATCTTAGTAGTCGTTGCCTCGTCGGGGATCACATCTTCTGTATTGCCTTCAACATCCGATGTATTTTCCAAAATTTGAAGCAGTTGTGTGTCTTCATCTTGTTTCAGAAGTGTGTCTTCATCGTAGACAAAATCTTGCAACTGCTGTGCAGTTAATATTTTTTTTTGTAAACTACTTAACGTTAAGGATGTAGTAGTCATCTTAGTAGTCGTTGCCTCGTCGGGGATCACATCTTCTGTATTGCCTTCAACATCCGATGTATTTTCCAAAATTTGAAGCAGTTGTGTGTCTTCATCTTGTTTCAGAAGTGTGTCTTCATCGTAGACCAAATCTTGCAACTGCTGTGCAGTTAATATTTTTTTTTGTAAACTACTTAACGTTAAGGATGTAGTAGTCATCTTAGTAGTCGTTGCCTCGTCGGGGATCACATCTTCTGTATTGCCTTCAACATCCGATGTATTTTCCAAAATTTGAAGCAGTTGTGTGTCTTCATCTTGTTTCAGAAGTGTGTCTTCATCGTAGACAAAATCTTGCAACTGCTGTGCAGTTAATATTTTTTTTTGTAAACTACTTAACGTTAAGGATGTAGTAGTCATCTTAGTAGTCGTTGCCTCGTCGGGGATCACATCTTCTGTATTGCCTTCAACATCCGATGTATTTTCCAAAATTTGAAGCAGTTGTGTGTCTTCATCTTGTTTCAGAAGTGTGTCTTCATCGTAGACCAAATCTTGCAACTGGTGTGCAGTTAATATTTTTTTTTGTAAACTACTTAACGTTAAGGATGTAGTAGTCATCTTAGTAGTCGTTGCCTCGTCGGGGATCACATCTTCTGTATTGCCTTCAACATCCGATGTATTTTCCAAAATTTGAAGCAGTTGTGTGTCTTCATCTTGTTTCAGAAGTGTGTCTTCATCGTAGACAAAATCTTGCAACTGCTGTGCAGTTAATATTTTTTTTTGTAAACTACTTAACGTTAAGGATGTAGTAGTCATCTTAGTAGTCGTTGCCTCGTCGGGGATCTCATCGTCTGTATTGCCTTCAACATCCGATGTATTTTCCAAAATTTGAAGCAGTTGTGTGTCTTCATCTTGTTTCAGAAGTGTGTCTTCATCGTAGACCAAATCTTGCAACTGCTGTGCAGTTAATATTTTTTTTTGTAAACTACTTAACGTTAAGGATGTAGTAGTCATCTTAGTAGTCGTTGCCTCGTCGGGGATCTCATCGTCTGTATTGCCTTCAACATCCGATGTATTTTCCAAAATTTCAAGCAGTTGTGTGTCTTCATCTTGTTTCAGAAGTGTGTCTTCATCGTAGACCAAATCTTGCAACTGCTGTGCAGTTAATATTTTTTTTTGTAAACTACTTAACGTTAAGGATGTAGTAGTCATCTTAGTAGTCGTTGCCTCGTCGGGGATCACATCTTCTGTATTGCCTTCAACATCCGATGTATTTTCCAAAATTTGAAGCAGTTGTGTGTCTTCATCTTGTTTCAGAAGTGTGTCTTCATCGTAGACAAAATCTTGCAACTGCTGTGCAGTTAATATTTTTTTTTGTAAACTACTTAACGTTAAGGATGTAGTAGTCATCTTAGTAGTCGTTGCCTCGTCGGGGATCTCATCGTCTGTATTGCCTTCAACATCCGATCTATTTTCCAAAATTTGAAGCAGTTGTGTGTCTTCATCTTGTTTCAGAAGTGTGTCTTCATCGTAGACCAAATCTTGCAACTGCTGTGCAGTTAATATTTTTTTTTGTAAACTACTTAACGTTAAGGATGTAGTAGTCATCTTAGTAGTCGTTGCCTCGTCGGGGATCTCATCGTCTGTATTGCCTTCAACATCCGATGTATTTTCCAAAATTTCAAGCAGTTGTGTGTCTTCATCTTGTTTCAGAAGTGTGTCTTCATCGTAGACCAAATCTTGCAACTGCTGTGCAGTTAATATTTTTTTTGTAAACTACTTAACGTCAAGGATGTAGTAGTCGTCTTCGTAGTCGATGCCTCGTCGGGGATCTCATCGTCTGTATTGCCTTCAACATCCGATGTATTTTCCAAAATTTGAAGCAGTTGTGTGTCTTCATCTTGTTTCAGAAGTGTGTCTTCATCGTAGACCAAATCTTGCAACTGCTGTGCAGTTAATATTTTTTTTTGTAAACTACTTAACGTTAAGGATGTAGTAGTCATCTTAGTAGTCGTTGCCTCGTCGGGGATCTCATCGTCTGTATTGCCTTCAACATCCGATGTATTTTCCAAAATTTCAAGCAGTTGTGTGTCTTCATCTTGTTTCAGAAGTGTGTCTTCATCGTAGACCAAATCTTGCAACTGCTGTGCAGTTAATATTTTTTTTTGTAAACTACTTAACGTTAAGGATGTAGTAGTCATCTTAGTAGTCGTTGCCTCGTCGGGGATCTCATCGTCTGTATTGCCTTCAACATCCGATGTATTTTCCAAAATTTCAGGCAGTTGTGTGTCTTCATCTTGTTTCAGAAGTGTGTCTTCATCGTAGACAAAATCTTGCAACTGCTGTGCAGTTAATATTTTTTTTTGTAAACTACTTAACGTTAAGGATGTAGTAGTCATCTTAGTAGTCGTTGCCTCGTCGGGGATCACATCTTCTGTATTGCCTTCAACATCCGATGTATTTTCCAAAATTTGAAGCAGTTGTGTGTCTTCATCTTGTTTCAGAAGTGTGTCTTCATCGTAGACAAAATCTTGCAACTGCTGTGCAGTTAATATTTTTTTTTGTAAACTACTTAACGTTAAGGATGTAGTAGTCATCTTAGTAGTCGTTGCCTCGTCGGGGATCTCATCGTCTGTATTGCCTTCAACATCCGATGTATTTTCCAAAATTTGAAGCAGTTGTGTGTCTTCATCTTGTTTCAGAAGTGTGTCTTCATCGTAGACCAAATCTTGCAACTGCTGTGCAGTTAATATTTTTTTTTGTAAACTACTTAACGTTAAGGATGTAGTAGTCATCTTAGTAGTCGTTGCCTCGTCGGGGATCTCATCGTCTGTATTGCCTTCAACATCCGATGTATTTTCCAAAATTTCAAGCAGTTGTGTGTCTTCATCTTGTTTCAGAAGTGTGTCTTCATCGTAGACCAAATCTTGCAACTGCTGTGCAGTTAATATTTTTTTTGTAAACTACTTAACGTCAAGGATGTAGTAGTCGTCTTCGTAGTCGATGCCTCGTCGGGGATCTCATCGTCTGTATTGCCTTCAACATCCGATGTATTTTCCAAAATTTGAAGCAGTTGTGTGTCTTCATCTTGTTTCAGAAGTGTGTCTTCATCGTAGACCAAATCTTGCAACTGCTGTGCAGTTAATATTTTTTTTGTAAACTACTTAACGTCAAGGATGTAGTAGTCGTCTTCGTAGTCGATGCCTCGTCGGGGATCTCATCGTCTGTATTGCCTTCAACATCCGATGTATTTTCCAAAATTTGAAGCAGTTGTGTGTCTTCATCTTGTTTCAGAAGTGTGTCTTCATCGTAGACCAAATCTTGCAACTGCTGTGCAGTTAATATTTTTTTTTGTAAACTACTTAACGTTAAGGATGTAGTAGTCATCTTAGTAGTCGTTGCCTCGTCGGGGATCACATCTTCTGTATTGCCTTCAACATCCGATGTATTTTCCAAAATTTGAAGCAGTTGTGTGTCTTCATCTTGTTTCAGAAGTGTGTCTTCATCGTAGACCAAATCTTGCAACTGGTGTGCAGTTAATATTTTTTTTTGTAAACTACTTAACGTTAAGGATGTAGTAGTCATCTTAGTAGTCGTTGCCTCGTCGGGGATCACATCTTCTGTATTGCCTTCAACATCCGATGTATTTTCCAAAATTTGAAGCAGTTGTGTGTCTTCATCTTGTTTCAGAAGTGTGTCTTCATCGTAGACAAAATCTTGCAACTGCTGTGCAGTTAATATTTTTTTTTGTAAACTACTTAACGTTAAGGATGTAGTAGTCATCTTAGTAGTCGTTGCCTCGTCGGGGATCTCATCGTCTGTATTGCCTTCAACATCCGATGTATTTTCCAAAATTTGAAGCAGTTGTGTGTCTTCATCTTGTTTCAGAAGTGTGTCTTCATCGTAGACCAAATCTTGCAACTGCTGTGCAGTTAATATTTTTTTTTGTAAACTACTTAACGTTAAGGATGTAGTAGTCATCTTAGTAGTCGTTGCCTCGTCGGGGATCTCATCGTCTGTATTGCCTTCAACATCCGATGTATTTTCCAAAATTTCAAGCAGTTGTGTGTCTTCATCTTGTTTCAGAAGTGTGTCTTCATCGTAGACCAAATCTTGCAACTGCTGTGCAGTTAATATTTTTTTTTGTAAACTACTTAACGTTAAGGATGTAGTAGTCATCTTAGTAGTCGTTGCCTCGTCGGGGATCACATCTTCTGTATTGCCTTCAACATCCGATGTATTTTCCAAAATTTGAAGCAGTTGTGTGTCTTCATCTTGTTTCAGAAGTGTGTCTTCATCGTAGACAAAATCTTGCAACTGCTGTGCAGTTAATATTTTTTTTTGTAAACTACTTAACGTTAAGGATGTAGTAGTCATCTTAGTAGTCGTTGCCTCGTCGGGGATCTCATCGTCTGTATTGCCTTCAACATCCGATCTATTTTCCAAAATTTGAAGCAGTTGTGTGTCTTCATCTTGTTTCAGAAGTGTGTCTTCATCGTAGACCAAATCTTGCAACTGCTGTGCAGTTAATATTTTTTTTTGTAAACTACTTAACGTTAAGGATGTAGTAGTCATCTTAGTAGTCGTTGCCTCGTCGGGGATCTCATCGTCTGTATTGCCTTCAACATCCGATGTATTTTCCAAAATTTCAAGCAGTTGTGTGTCTTCATCTTGTTTCAGAAGTGTGTCTTCATCGTAGACCAAATCTTGCAACTGCTGTGCAGTTAATATTTTTTTTGTAAACTACTTAACGTCAAGGATGTAGTAGTCGTCTTCGTAGTCGATGCCTCGTCGGGGATCTCATCGTCTGTATTGCCTTCAACATCCGATGTATTTTCCAAAATTTGAAGCAGTTGTGTGTCTTCATCTTGTTTCAGAAGTGTGTCTTCATCGTAGACCAAATCTTGCAACTGCTGTGCAGTTAATATTTTTTTTTGTAAACTACTTAACGTTAAGGATGTAGTAGTCATCTTAGTAGTCGTTGCCTCGTCGGGGATCTCATCGTCTGTATTGCCTTCAACATCCGATGTATTTTCCAAAATTTCAAGCAGTTGTGTGTCTTCATCTTGTTTCAGAAGTGTGTCTTCATCGTAGACCAAATCTTGCAACTGCTGTGCAGTTAATATTTTTTTTTGTAAACTACTTAACGTTAAGGATGTAGTAGTCATCTTAGTAGTCGTTGCCTCGTCGGGGATCTCATCGTCTGTATTGCCTTCAACATCCGATGTATTTTCCAAAATTTCAAGCAGTTGTGTGTCTTCATCTTGTTTCAGAAGTGTGTCTTCATCGTAGACAAAATCTTGCAACTGCTGTGCAGTTAATATTTTTTTTTGTAAACTACTTAACGTTAAGGATGTAGTAGTCATCTTAGTAGTCGTTGCCTCGTCGGGGATCACATCTTCTGTATTGCCTTCAACATCCGATGTATTTTCCAAAATTTGAAGCAGTTGTGTGTCTTCATCTTGTTTCAGAAGTGTGTCTTCATCGTAGACAAAATCTTGCAACTGCTGTGCAGTTAATATTTTTTTTTGTAAACTACTTAACGTTAAGGATGTAGTAGTCATCTTAGTAGTCGTTGCCTCGTCGGGGATCTCATCGTCTGTATTGCCTTCAACATCCGATGTATTTTCCAAAATTTGAAGCAGTTGTGTGTCTTCATCTTGTTTCAGAAGTGTGTCTTCATCGTAGACCAAATCTTGCAACTGCTGTGCAGTTAATATTTTTTTTTGTAAACTACTTAACGTTAAGGATGTAGTAGTCATCTTAGTAGTCGTTGCCTCGTCGGGGATCTCATCGTCTGTATTGCCTTCAACATCCGATGTATTTTCCAAAATTTCAAGCAGTTGTGTGTCTTCATCTTGTTTCAGAAGTGTGTCTTCATCGTAGACCAAATCTTGCAACTGCTGTGCAGTTAATATTTTTTTTGTAAACTACTTAACGTCAAGGATGTAGTAGTCGTCTTCGTAGTCGATGCCTCGTCGGGGATCTCATCGTCTGTATTGCCTTCAACATCCGATGTATTTTCCAAAATTTGAAGCAGTTGTGTGTCTTCATCTTGTTTCAGAAGTGTGTCTTCATCGTAGACCAAATCTTGCAACTGCTGTGCAGTTAATATTTTTTTTGTAAACTACTTAACGTCAAGGATGTAGTAGTCGTCTTCGTAGTCGATGCCTCGTCGGGGATCTCATCGTCTGTATTGCCTTCAACATCCGATGTATTTTCCAAAATTTGAAGCAGTTGTGTGTCTTCATCTTGTTTCAGAAGTGTGTCTTCATCGTAGACCAAATCTTGCAACTGCTGTGCAGTTAATATTTTTTTTGTAAACTACTTAACGTCAAGGATGTAGTAGTCGTCTTCGTAGTCGATGCCTCGTCGGGGATCTCATCGTCTGTATTGCCTTCAACATCCGATGTATTTTCCAAAATTTGAAGCAGTTGTGTGTCTTCATCTTGTTTCAGAAGTGTGTCTTCATCGTAGACCAAATCTTGCAACTGCTGTGCAGTTAATATTTTTTTTTGTAAACTACTTAACGTTAAGGATGTAGTAGTCATCTTAGTAGTCGTTGCCTCGTCGGGGATCACATCTTCTGTATTGCCTTCAACATCCGATGTATTTTCCAAAATTTGAAGCAGTTGTGTGTCTTCATCTTGTTTCAGAAGTGTGTCTTCATCGTAGACCAAATCTTGCAACTGCTGTGCAGTTAATATTTTTTTTGTAAACTACTTAACGTTAAGGATGTAGTAGTCATCTTAGTAGTCGTTGCCTCGTCGGGGATCACATCTTCTGTATTGCCTTCAACATCCGATGTATTTTCCAAAATTTGAAGCAGTTGTGTGTCTTCATCTTGTTTCAGAAGTGTGTCTTCATCGTAGACCAAATCTTGCAACTGCTGTGCAGTTAATATTTTTTTTTGTAAACTGCTTAATGTTAAGGATGTAGCAGTCATCTTAGTAGTCGTTGCCTCGTCGGGGATCTCATCGTCTGTATTGCCTTCAACATCCGATGTATTTTCCAAAATTTCAAGCAGTTGTGTGTCTTCATCTTGTTTCAGAAGTGTGTCTTCATCGTAGACCAAATCTTGCAACTGCTGTGCAGTTAATATTTTTTTTTGTAAACTACTTAACGTTAAGGATGTAGTAGTCATCTTAGTAGTCGTTGCCTCGTCGGGGATCTCATCGTCTGTATTGCCTTCAACATCCGATGTATTTTCCAAAATTTGAAGCAGTTGTGTGTCTTCATCTTGTTTCAGAAGTGTGTCTTCATCGTAGACCAAATCTTGCAACTGCTGTGCAGTTAATATTTTTTTTTGTAAACTACTTAACGTTAAGGATGTAGTAGTCATCTTAGTAGTCGTTGCCTCGTCGGGGATCTCATCGTCTGTATTGCCTTCAACATCCGATGTATTTTCCAAAATTTCAAGCAGTTGTGTGTCTTCATCTTGTTTCAGAAGTGTGTCTTCATCGTAGACCAAATCTTGCAACTGCTGTGCAGTTAATATTTTTTTTTGTAAACTACTTAACGTTAAGGATGTAGTAGTCATCTTAGTAGTCGTTGCCTCGTCGGGGATCTCATCGTCTGTATTGCCTTCAACATCCGATGTATTTTCCAAAATTTCAAGCAGTTGTGTGTCTTCATCTTGTTTCAGAAGTGTGTCTTCATCGTAGACCAAATCTTGCAACTGCTGTGCAGTTAATATTTTTTTTTGTAAACTACTTAACGTTAAGGATGTAGTAGTCATCTTAGTAGTCGTTGCCTCGTCGGGGATCTCATCGTCTGTATTGCCTTCAACATCCGATGTATTTTCCAAAATTTGAAGCAGTTGTGTGTCTTCATCTTGTTTCAGAAGTGTGTCTTCATCGTAGACCAAATCTTGCAACTGCTGTGCAGTTAATATTTTTTTTTGTAAACTGCTTAATGTTAAGGATGTAGCAGTCATCTTAGTAGTCGTTGCCTCGTCGGGGATCTCATCGTCTGTATTGCCTTCAACATCCGATGTATTTTCCAAAATTTCAAGCAGTTGTGTGTCTTCATCTTGTTTCAGAAGTGTGTCTTCATCGTAGACCAAATCTTGCAACTGCTGTGCAGTTAATATTTTTTTTTGTAAACTACTTAACGTTAAGGATGTAGTAGTCATCTTAGTAGTCGTTGCCTCGTCGGGGATCTCATCGTCTGTATTGCCTTCAACATCCGATGTATTTTCCAAAATTTGAAGCAGTTGTGTGTCTTCATCTTGTTTCAGAAGTGTGTCTTCATCGTAGACCAAATCTTGCAACTGCTGTGCAGTTAATATTTTTTTTTGTAAACTGCTTAATGTTAAGGATGTAGCAGTCATCTTAGTAGTCGTTGCCTCGTCGGGGATCTCATCGTCTGTATTGCCTTCAACATCCGATGTATTTTCCAAAATTTCAAGCAGTTGTGTGTCTTCATCTTGTTTCAGAAGTGTGTCTTCATCGTAGACCAAATCTTGCAACTGCTGTGCAGTTAATATTTTTTTTTTGTAAACTACTTAACGTTAAGGATGTAGTAGTCATCTTAGTAGTCGTTGCCTCGTCGGGGATCACATCTTCTGTATTGCCTTCAACATCCGATGTATTTTCCAAAATTTGAAGCAGTTGTGTGTCTTCATCTTGTTTCAGAAGTGTGTCTTCATCGTAGACCAAATCTTGCAACTGCTGTGCAGTTAATATTTTTTTTTGTAAACTGCTTAATGTTAAGGATGTAGCAGTCATCTTAGTAGTCGTTGCCTCGTCGGGGATCTCATCGTCTGTATTGCCTTCAACATCCGATGTATTTTCCAAAATTTCAAGCAGTTGTGTGTCTTCATCTTGTTTCAGAAGTGTGTCTTCATCGTAGACCAAATCTTGCAACTGCTGTGCAGTTAATATTTTTTTTTGTAAACTACTTAACGTTAAGGATGTAGTAGTCATCTTAGTAGTCGTTGCCTCGTCGGGGATCTCATCGTCTGTATTGCCTTCAACATCCGATGTATTTTCCAAAATTTGAAGCAGTTGTGTGTCTTCATCTTGTTTCAGAAGTGTGTCTTCATCGTAGACCAAATCTTGCAACTGCTGTGCAGTTAATATTTTTTTTTGTAAACTACTTAACGTTAAGGATGTAGTAGTCATCTTAGTAGTCGTTGCCTCGTCGGGGATCTCATCGTCTGTATTGCCTTCAACATCCGATGTATTTTCCAAAATTTCAAGCAGTTGTGTGTCTTCATCTTGTTTCAGAAGTGTGTCTTCATCGTAGACCAAATCTTGCAACTGCTGTGCAGTTAATATTTTTTTTTGTAAACTACTTAACGTTAAGGATGTAGTAGTCATCTTAGTAGTCGTTGCCTCGTCGGGGATCTCATCGTCTGTATTGCCTTCAACATCCGATGTATTTTCCAAAATTTCAAGCAGTTGTGTGTCTTCATCTTGTTTCAGAAGTGTGTCTTCATCGTAGACCAAATCTTGCAACTGCTGTGCAGTTAATATTTTTTTTTGTAAACTACTTAACGTTAAGGATGTAGTAGTCATCTTAGTAGTCGTTGCCTCGTCGGGGATCTCATCGTCTGTATTGCCTTCAACATCCGATGTATTTTCCAAAATTTGAAGCAGTTGTGTGTCTTCATCTTGTTTCAGAAGTGTGTCTTCATCGTAGACCAAATCTTGCAACTGCTGTGCAGTTAATATTTTTTTTTGTAAACTGCTTAATGTTAAGGATGTAGCAGTCATCTTAGTAGTCGTTGCCTCGTCGGGGATCTCATCGTCTGTATTGCCTTCAACATCCGATGTATTTTCCAAAATTTCAAGCAGTTGTGTGTCTTCATCTTGTTTCAGAAGTGTGTCTTCATCGTAGACCAAATCTTGCAACTGCTGTGCAGTTAATATTTTTTTTTGTAAACTACTTAACGTTAAGGATGTAGTAGTCATCTTAGTAGTCGTTGCCTCGTCGGGGATCTCATCGTCTGTATTGCCTTCAACATCCGATGTATTTTCCAAAATTTGAAGCAGTTGTGTGTCTTCATCTTGTTTCAGAAGTGTGTCTTCATCGTAGACCAAATCTTGCAACTGCTGTGCAGTTAATATTTTTTTTTGTAAACTGCTTAATGTTAAGGATGTAGCAGTCATCTTAGTAGTCGTTGCCTCGTCGGGGATCTCATCGTCTGTATTGCCTTCAACATCCGATGTATTTTCCAAAATTTCAAGCAGTTGTGTGTCTTCATCTTGTTTCAGAAGTGTGTCTTCATCGTAGACCAAATCTTGCAACTGCTGTGCAGTTAATATTTTTTTTTGTAAACTACTTAACGTTAAGGATGTAGTAGTCATCTTAGTAGTCGTTGCCTCGTCGGGGATCTCATCGTCTGTATTGCCTTCAACATCCGATGTATTTTCCAAAATTTCAAGCAGTTGTGTGTCTTCATCTTGTTTCAGAAGTGTGTCTTCATCGTAGACCAAATCTTGCAACTGCTGTGCAGTTAATATTTTTTTTTGTAAACTACTTAACGTTAAGGATGTAGTAGTCATCTTAGTAGTCGTTGCCTCGTCGGGGATGTCATCGTCTGTATTGCCTTCAACATCCGATGTATTTTCCAAAATTTGAAGCAGTTGTGTGTCTTCATCTTGTTTCAGAAGTGTGTCTTCATCGTAGACCAAATCTTGCAACTGCTGTGCAGTTAATATTTTTTTTTGTAAACTGCTTAATGTTAAGGATGTAGCAGTCATCTTAGTAGTCGTTGCCTCGTCGGGGATCTCATCGTCTGTATTGCCTTCAACATCCGATGTATTTTCCAAAATTTCAAGCAGTTGTGTGTCTTCATCTTGTTTCAGAAGTGTGTCTTCATCGTAGACCAAATCTTGCAACTGCTGTGCAGTTAATATTTTTTTTTGTAAACTGCTTAATGTTAAGGATGTAGCAGTCATCTTAGTAGTCGTTGCCTCGTCGGGGATCTCATCGTCTGTATTGCCTTCAACATCCGATGTATTTTCCAAAATTTCAAGCAGTTGTGTGTCTTCATCTTGTTTCAGAAGTGTGTCTTCATCGTAGACCAAATCTTGCAACTGCTGTGCAGTTAATATTTTTTTTTGTAAACTACTTAACGTTAAGGATGTAGTAGTCATCTTAGTAGTCGTTGCCTCGTCGGGGATCTCATCGTCTGTATTGCCTTCAACATCCGATGTATTTTCCAAAATTTCAAGCAGTTGTGTGTCTTCATCTTGTTTCAGAAGTGTGTCTTCATCGTAGACCAAATCTTGCAACTGCTGTGCAGTTAATATTTTTTTTTGTAAACTACTTAACGTTAAGGATGTAGTAGTCATCTTAGTAGTCGTTGCCTCGTCGGGGATCACATCGTCTGTATTGCCTTCGACATCCGATGTATTTTCCAAAATTTCAAGCAGTTCTGATTCTGAGAACTCATTGTCGTGAGAAACCATCGCCATGAATTCGGTATAAGGTTATTACAATATCTTCAATTCCTGTTGCTTTGTCAGGAACTGCTGACGTATCGGCTACAACCCCTGGTCATAACTTTCCACAACAGGAATTCAATGTTGATGAACATAACTCAGCCACTGCATCTTTAATAAATGTTGTGCAATGGGCGATATTAAAAGCTTTCCAACTCTCGGTAATAGTGAGAACAGGATTTTGTTCCATGCTATTCACTACACAACTGAAAGTTCGCATGATAATATTTTTGAAGGCTGCTGTTATTGCGAGATCTAATGGTTGTATCAGTGATGTAGTGTTAGGAGGTAGGAAGCAAACTTCTATGTTTGTCTCATCAAACTTTAGGGATTCAGAATGACTGGGAGCATTATCAATAAAAAGTGAAGCTTTGAATGGCAACGACTTTGACGCCAAATGTTATCTAACACTGGGTATGAAGTAGTTCAGAAACCAGACTGTAAACAATGTTTTACCTTTCAAACCTTTTTGGCCTCCAAACGTCCGGCAGATCATTTTTATTTTTATTTTTAAATCACGTGGGTTAAGAGATTTATACACGAGCAGTGGCTTTATCAAGTTGTTACCTGAAGCATTAAAGCAAAGTAACCTGGTGTGGATCTTTCGGTTTGAGACACAAATGTTCGAGCAGGCATCCTCTTCCAAAATAAATCTGTCTCATCGGCGTTAAATACCCGATCTGGTTGATAATCCTTGCTTATAGTTTCCTCATCTGATTTTAGATTCTCGACAAGACGCCTAGCTTTTTCTTCAATAATTTGGGTGCTGAGAGACACTCCTCTTTTTGTTTGATCCTTGATCCAAATTCCTAGCGCTCGTTCGATCTTTTCCATGGTTAGAGATCGTGAGAAACGCCTAACTTTATTGCTGGCACTAGTACTGTACGAAACACTGACCCGAACTTCGTTTGTATAATGATACATACAAACTATGCTAATGCGTAATAAACGGCCGTGCGTAATGCGAAAAAGGCAATAAAACAATTCCTGCAAAATTAGAGCAGCAGTTCGCACGAGACTGTGATGAAAACGCATCGAGATATATCATCAGCCCGTATCGATCCACTGCAGGATGAAGTATCGATCCCCTTCAGCATGCTTCCAACCTTCACGGTCCTGGGCTTTCCTCTGCCACTCGGGTCCAATATACTTAACGATGTCATCAATCCATCGTGCTTTCGGTCTTCTTCGCGGACGTTTGCGATCAAGCGGTATCCACTCCAGGATTGCCTTGGTCCATCTGTCGTCCCATCGGCTCGCTATATGGCCTGCCCATCTCCATTTCAATTGTTTTACTCTTCCAATGATGTCACAGACTTTTGTTTGTTCCCTGATCCATGCGCAGGACTTTCTGTCTCGTCTTGTAATGCCAAGCATACATCTTTCCATTCCCCTCTGTGCTACCCGAAGTTTTTGAATTGATTGCGATGTGAGTGTTCAGGTTTCACTTCCGTATGTCATAACGGGTAGAACGCACTGATCGAATACTTTTCTTTTCAGGCAAAGTGGGAGTCTGCTCTTAAACACTATATTGAGCCTACCAAATGCCTGCCAGCCACATTTAACACGCCGTTCCACCTCTGCCCAAGATATATAAAGCTGTCCACAATCTCTAAATCCCTTCCTAAAACTGAAATTCTTCTGTCCTTAGCGAAGTTATTGAACATAACCTGACTCTTTTTCAGGTTTATTTTCAAGCCAAATGGTTCGCCAGCCCTTTGCAGTTCTTGTATGCCTCTTTGCAGCTCCTCTGGGTCTTGCGAAATGAGAATAATATCATCTGCAAATCTAAGATGGTTTAAGTTTGCACCATTGATCTTTACACCATCGTGGTTCCCAATCCAGTTTACGGAATACTTCTTCAAGGCCAGCCGAGAAAAGAATAGGCGATATTGCGTCACCCTGCCGTACACCTCGTTCTATATTAATTCCCACTTCAAGATCATCAAGGTGAATTGTGGCTGTAGCTCCATCATATATCGATTCTAATAGGTTTACATAGGCTCTCTCTACACCTTGGCTAAGCAGTGCATCCATTATCGCATGCTTTGAGATGGAATCAAATGCTTTTTCATAGTCGATAAAAGCCAAGCACAGTGGCATGGTGTATTCATTGTGCCTTTCTATGAGCTGCTGTACAACCTGGATGTGATCCATTGTACTGAATTCACTTCTGAATCCTGCTTGTTCTCTTGGTTGTGCGTCATTCAGTATTTTTAATATTCTTTTAGAAATTATCTTAGTGAAAACTTTGTACATCACTGATAGGAGGCTTATTGGACGGTAGTTCTTTAAATCTTCCTGTGCTCCTTTTTTGTGTAAAAGGATCACTTCTGCATTTTTCCATAAGTCAGGTACTTTTTGTTCTTTGAGGCATTTTGAGTATAATTTTGCCAGTGTTTTATGTAACGTCCGACCACCAGCTTTTAGCATTTCGACAGTTACACTATCCTTTCCTGGAGCCTTGCCGTTCTTCATCAATTCTATAGCATTTGTTACTTCCTCCACTAGGATATCTGGCATTATATATTGTTCTTCCGTGGGTATTACTGTCCTTGACTGGCTCTGATCTTCATATAACTGGAATATTGAATCCGCGCGTGTCCTCTCTGATACGTTTTCTTATAGTTTTGCAGAGCTCAGTGTACTCGACCCTTCCAAAAGGACTACCTGCATTTCTCATTGCTCGCCGTTTCTTCATTAAATCAATTGTCTCACTGGAGATTTTTGTTTGTTTGAGACATTTTTCTTCTGGTGCTATTGAAGCAGCCGTTTGAAGTACATTGTTGGCGATTTCTTCATATTGAACTGATATTTCCACCTCCTCTGGATCTTGTAACGCAGCAAACCGGTTTGACAAAGCAATCTCAAAATTGCATCCCCTCTCCAGCAGTCTTCCAGAATCCACCTTGCCCTTCCTTGATCTTACCATTCTTTCGCGCTCTTTTCGACGGTCAATCCGAACCCTTGCTCGTACCATTCGGTGGTCACTTCCAACATTAAAATTGTTAAGGACAGTACAATTGGTAAAAATTGTTTTATCGTTGGTCATGATGTAGTCAATTTCGCTTGTGAGCCCAGATGGACTTTTCCATGTCCATTTTCTGCTGATATTTTTTTTATAGAATGAATTCATAATATATAGTTCTTGTCCTTCAGCAAAATCAACTAATCTGTCACCTTTATTGTCTCGCTCACCAGTTCCATATGGGCCAGTTGCATTTTCGTCTGTTCTTGTTGTTCCAATTCTGGCATTAAAATCACCCATCAGGATTTTGTACCTACATTTCTCCTTGTATAAAAGCTGGGCCACATCATCATAAAATTCCTCAATTTCCTCATCTTTATGGCTTATAGTTGGTGCATAAGCTTGAACGATTTGAAGCCTAAACTTTTTATTCAGCTGAATGACGCATTGGGCTAATCGGTCGGATGTACTTTCAAATTTTACCACACTGTCCTTCAGCTTTCGATTGACGAGGAATCCAATTTCGCCACATCGGCCATTTTCCGTACCTCGAGTGTAGAGTACGTGTCCAGTTGGTTCCAGTTTGATTAACTCTTCACCCTTTCTTCATGTTTCACAGAGTCCAATAATATCCCAATGTATGTTGTCAAGTTCGATTAACAGTTCTTGCAATCGGGCCTCCGTTTTCATAGTCCGTATATTTAACGTTGCGATGTCAAAAGTCCAATGGCAGCCTCATCTAACCCGGTGATTCTTAGCACTCTCTGCCTTGGGGCAGGTCTTCCCGCTGCCCTAGGTAGTTGCCCCTTGGCCTCCGGGGAATGAGGGCCGTGTAGAGGTTGTACTGTCATATTTCAACATATTGAAATACCATGTTGAAGGTATGGACCGTAATCTGCTACGCTGGTCCAATGCGGGTTGGCAGATTTTGGATCATGTTAGTCTGAGGCCTCCGCCTTGACCCGTCCGCCAGGGGTGACCCTCCCAGGAGCATAGACTCTAGACGGCATAGCTCAAAGCTTCATTGCCCTACTCAAACCCCTTTACCACGTCAAGGTCTGATCCACAAAGGGGTAATATATGTAATAATATATACATATATATATATATATATATATATATATATATATATATATATATATATATATATATATATATATATTTTATTACATATATTTTCGTGACCGTTTAGTATTATTATTTTTTTATTTATTGGGATTTTCGGTCAGTGTAAATAAGTTTTAATTTATTATTGTTTTATTTACGTTTCGATTCTACAACGAACCATCATCAGAATACTTCAAAATTAAAAATTACTTTTATTTAAAAAAAAAAAATACAAACTTACATTTAAAAACCTACCAATATCAATTAAACAATTAATTTTTGGAATTTTTTAAGTAATATGTGTCAATTTTTTATAACATTTTTAAATGACATATTTGACTTTTGATATATTTAACAATTATTCCACCTTTTTTGTTTTTTATTATAACCTAATTATTTAAAAAAATTTATGTGAAAATACGAATAAATAAAAAAATAATATATATATATATATATATATATATATATATATATATATATATATATATATATATATATATATATATATATATATAATAGAGCCCTAAATAGTTATATTAAGAAGTGTATCATCGTGACTTTCGGTTATTTAATAGCAATCGCATCTTTCGTACAAAACTCCTAAATTATCAATCTGAAAAATTTGAGCAAAATTTGTGGCGATTGCTATTAAAAACCGAAAGCCGCGATGATATACTTCTTAATATAAGTATTAAGGGCTCCAACTTTACATTTGAAGAGATTTACCACTAAACACCAAATCACTTTTTTTGAACTTCTCGACGCACGTTTCGCTAACCATGTTAGCATCATCAGGAGATGATTTGGTTTAATTAACATTAAATCATCTCCTGATGATACTAACATGGTTAGCATCTAGCATTTCGGTAAATCTCTTCAAGTTTAGTGTTTTACACTAAAGGTTCCAACAGAAGAATGACTCCAACTTTCACAATATTTTTTTGTCATCACAAATAAAATTTTTGGTATCTCTTTCAAAAAAAAAATTGTCGATTCTTCTGGCCCAATCTTTTAAATCTCGATCTATTAATTCGTTGAATATATAGTTGGGAGCATTGATAATCATTCTGAGTTCTGGATTCAAACCTTTGTAGGCTTTGAATGTTTTATTCGCTGGCAGTAATGGATACTAGCTATCCAGATGACTGTAGATGGATATCTCCTTTCTTTACTGTACTTTTTATCATTTATATTGGGTTTTTATTTACTTTAAACTCTCTTAGACAATTCCATAGCATTTTTCTGTTCTTTTTAACGAATGTAGCTTTTAGATTATCGAATGTCCCTCTATAACGCTTCTCCACATTATTCTTTCCTTCGGGTTTTTTACTCTGGTTATGTTGTGTTATTAGTCTGTTCTCTTTGACCACTGTTCTCTTAATATTCTCTCAATTATCCGTCTGTATATTCATTCTTACATTGGAAACCTCGGTGTGAATCAGCACGGAGTGTTTCAATCTAAATTAAATCGTCTCCTAATGATGCTAATATGGTTAGTGAAACGCGTATTAAGATGATTATAAAAGTGATTTGGTGTTTAGTGGTAAATCTCTTCGAGTTTATTTCTAGATGTATCACTGGTGTATCAATTTCGTGTGTACTTTCTATGACTTGGAATTTTTTGGCATAATATTTTTTCCAGATCAGGAGTATTTTCTATCTGTTGTTATTTATATTCACTTTTTGATTTATTAACTATAGAAAATGATTAGTAGATTAATAAAAACCTAGCGTAGGTTTATTGTAACGATATTCGGGCTATTTTTTATACCACCCCTGTACCAACTCGGTAGCCTCATTTGTCACCTGATGAACCGTTTGGCTCGATCCACCTCGAAAACACCACAAACAATCGTAAATCTCCCAATCCTTTTCGGGCACGTCCCCCGGGTACCGTACCGGGTACCCCGCAGCCCCGTCCAAACAACGAGCGCCCGTGAAAAATGGGGTTCGACCTGGTGCGAGCAAATAAATTTTTCGCGGCCATTGTTGCGTCCGACGTAAAAATGACGTGAGCTCTTTGTGACTCGACGATTTACGATTATACAGTGATTTTTTTTTTGTTGCGTGGTAAATGGTTCCTGACTTATGGTGGCACGTGTACTTTTTGGAATTAGTATTGTACCCACTCTGGTCATTTCGCTTCTAAATATTCCTCGGAATATTTCATATAAGAGGTAGCCTAAAATAAACGCCGGAGTTAAATTTCGCTCCATTATTTTGTTTTTGCGGTTGGTATCGCTGATACTATGACTAGTTATAATCTACGATTTTTCCGATCAGAAAATACCGAATGCTATATGAAAGGCGAACGTGTTGTTGTTGAAGCGTATCACAAATTTGGTGAACATTTTGCGGAGATGGTACAAAAGTAGACTGTTTGTCGAAAAAGTGCATCAGATAAGTCAACTATCTGAAGTTTGATTAAAAACTGGATGGGTAGTGGATGCAAGACTTCGTAGGTATAAAGATAGAATAATGTCCTGGAAGACATACAAAATGCAACTGATGCATGAATTAGCATTTTCTGACCGTTCTTCCGCTGACCCTTCGTCATTTGGTTTTGAAGCATCACGTAATACTTTATTACCGCACTATTCTCACAGCTTCGTTTCATGGGTTGCCTCTTCACTAAAATTCAGCTACAAGCTGCCCAATCACCCTCTATTCTTCCCTCCTACCTCCACTCCCTTCAGCTCCCTCCACACCTCTCCTCTGCCCATTGACATCTCCCCCTCCCCCTCACTCTTGCCATCATTTTCAATTTTTTCTTACAATATTTTTTGTACGTTTGTTAATAATCTTTGGACAATTCTAACTCTTGTTTGCATTTGAGCTTCCTGAGCTAGTACTTTTGCGGTCTTACAGGAATTTGATGCAAATCTTAGGACAAGTCTTTTATCTCTTCTTAACACTGCATTTTGCGCCTGCGTGTGAATCAGTTTCCATACAAATTCACAGAATTAAATTGATAAACTGATAAATTATGACAACACCTCTAGAGCATTAATGAATCTTAAATATAAAGATGTGGATCCAACATTTTAATAGGGTGTGGTTGTTTTTAGAATGTAGCTCTTGCGGAAGTTGCATCATATACAGCTCATATAAAGGGCCGTATGAAACAACTAATTGTTACGACCTTCTCGTAATCAACATTTGTGGCTTTTCGGACATATTTTTGCGTATAGCACCAATGTTTGCGCGTAAACGTGCTGGACGAAGAAGTTCATATTAGACGACTTAAAACACTAACAACTATTACCGTTGTGCGGTGAATAAAGGATCCATTGTATTAAAGGTAGACCTCCAACCAAAGATGTGTCAAAAAATATGTTGATTTAAAATTTCTATGATTGTCTTCTTAGGTCATTTTTGCTTCCAGTCCAGAATGCTGAAATTCCTGATTGAAGTATAAAACATCTAGTGTTCCTTATTATTCTTCTGTAGTTCCTAGGTTTATTTCGATCTTTCTTAGCTTTTCAATCCTATATGCTATGATCTCCACAGGTTTTTTAGTATAAGAGTTTTTAAATTGATTTCAATGATATGTGTAGTTTCTTAGAAACTGATACGGTGCTCTGGTTTTTAACTGAAATTTTACAATTTCCGCGAATGACGTACAAGAAGGCTTGGAGAAGGGAAGTGGATAAGCTGCACCTAATTGTAATTTGATTTGTCACTTTTACAATGAAGAAATACTGACATTGATGGAAAAACGAAAAACAGTTAAAATGATACGATAATTCAGAAGGTAATTAGAACAATAATTGTAGAAGCAAAAGAAGTGGCTCACTGAGAACTTGGGTTAGGAATATAAAGGGGAAAGAAAAATAGAAAATGACTGAACTGTAATGACTGTAAAAAATTGAAAATCCGAATGGTTCGCTGCTAGATATACTCGATTCTACAATACATGATTAAAATACTGGAAGCTTTTGAAATGTAGCTGCTCAGAGGAATACAACGAATATTTTGGGTAGAGAAAATTTCAAATTAAGAGGTCCTACGTAAAATATCCACGGAGAAAAGTCTAATAATTACCATAAAGACGCGCAAATTGGAATTCATCGAACATGTAATGAGAGGACAACGTTGCGAATTATTGAGGTTGATTCTGCAGATAGATAGAGGGGAAAAGAAGCGTGGGAAGACCAAGAATGTCATGGCTGCAATATTTGAGAGAATGATTCAACTGTACATCGAACCAGTTATTTAGAGCAGTTGTGGACAGGGTAAAGGTGGTCATAATGATCGCCAACCTTCGCCTGAAGACCACACGATAAGAAAAAGACACCTTTACATGTATTATCAAGTCATTGCAATAATAACATTACAATTTAATGTTTTGATTAACTTTTTCTCTCAACTTTGAGCTTGGTAGATGGTGCACCGGTCTTAATTTGTGTGTTGTAAATGATCCGGACATGCGCTAAAGAAAATTCTATGAGAGCTGACAATCACTTGCATTACATCATCGAAAAATAGTGCCGAATACCAGACTAACAATCTTCTTAACCTTTTCTTTTTATCTACGAATATTTAATTGTATTTGAAGTTGTACCATTGTTATAAGACCGAGTCTCATTTCTTTGGAACAAGATCGAGGCGAACAAATTTTTGGCGCGGACGATCGAAAATGCCGAAAATGGGACGGTGACTATCGAGAGGATCGACGGGGGGGCTCCGGGTCCGTGGTCCCCCCGCAGCGGTGAGCATCGCGCCCAGTGCCAAATCACGTGAGAACACGGCAGGTAGAGTCGGCCATGATTATCGCCAGGTCTGCAAAAGAGCGACAGAGTGTCTTCGTAAACGGTATGGGGTTCCAATTAATATCTGAACAAAAACGTCATAATAAAATGGAAAAGTTCATTCCCTACCATTTTCAGTGCTTGATATCTTCTCGATGAAAACGATATCTGATAATTTTATTGCAATATGATTTGTCTTATTGGTTTACTTGTATTTTATTGAGTGCCAAACATAATTTCTGATGGTTCTTTCTTAAAAGAAAATGCATTTTAGAAACAAAATGAGATAATATATTAATAAAAATATCTTCTATCACTTTTTATAATTTTTGCCTAACTTTCTGGCAAAAACCCATTGATAAAATTCATATTTAGATAATTTTTAATAATAAGAAAAATGTATGGCGATTAGTCTGGAGAATATGTCGAGTGGGGAAGAAAACATTTTATTTTTATTTAAATTCATCTTGTTTTTATTGTATTAATTTATGAGACAGATTGCAAATGTTGCTTAGGGACATTAAAAAATATCTGTTATATACCATTCTGACTTCGTTTCGAGGGTTGCCTCTACCAGTTAGAAGTTGTCCAATTTTTCCCTTTTCCTTCTCTTTGTATCCCATTTCATAAAATATATATATATATATATATATATATATATATATATATATATATATATATATATATATATATATATATCATATCTCAACCAATCATCATGCTCCAACCATAAGAACATGTGAAACGTGGTTTCGACAATTCAAAATGTGGTGGTTTCAACTTTCAAGACCAAGAACGTCCTGGTAGGCCGAAAACGTTTGAAGATGCGGAGTTGCAGGAGTTATTGGATGAAGACCTAACCCAAACTCTGAGCAGAAATGAGCAGAAAAATGATTGAATGTGAGCCGAGTCGCAATTTGTGAACGATTACAAGCGACGAGAAAGATCCAAAAGATGGCAAGATGGGTGCCACATGACTTGAATGACAGGCAATTAGAAAATCGAAAAATCGTCAGTAAAATGCTGCTTCAAAGGTAAGAAAGGAAGTCATTTCTGCATCGAATAGTAACGGGTGATGAAAAATAGATTTATTTCGGAAATCCCAAGCTAAAAAAGTCATGGTTATCACCTGGCGAAGCCGGCCCATCGACTGCAAGGCCAAATCGCTTGGGTCGTAAGATCAAACTCTGTGTCTCGTGGGACCAGGTTGGTGTCGTATATTATGAACCGTTGAAACCTGGAGAAACAGTTACTTCTGATCTGAAGCTTAATACTCTCCACATAGTTGGGCCTATATTTTTTAATCCTAACTTAACCGGCAAAACGTACCTAGAGATTCTGAAAATTTTGGAAAACAATCCAGATGAATTTGGTTACTTCGAAAATCGAGCTCCTCCATACTGTTGTGCTGCAGTAAGACATTATTTGGATCAGGAATATTGTGGTAGATGGATCGGACGACGAGGTCCGATAGAATCGCTGGCTCGATCACCGGATCTTACACCTTCGGATTTTTTTCTGTGATGATACTTTAAATCTAAAGTATATGCTACAATACGTGACAGTATTCATGTTCTAAGACGACGAATTGTTAAAGAGTATAGAGTAATTTCCGCTGAAACATTTGAACGAGTGCGACGAGAGTTTACCAATAAGATGTTTTACTGTCAGGAAGGAGCACATTTTAAACATTTACTGTAAATGGAGGGGAGGGGACTTTTGATTAGCACATTATATATATATATATATATATATATATATATATATATATATATATATATATATATATATATATATATATATGCATGCAGTTTTTTTACTTCTTAGGACTGGGTCCAACGAGACAACAGTAGTTAAGAGCCACACACCTCCGACCGTTGGGTTCCACAATCTCATGTGGAACGGACAACAACCTGCGTCTCCGCCATGATGAGCGATCGCCAGTTGCTTGACCGGGAGGAAGCCCCATCATCTTGAGGATCATATATCCTCATTTTAATTTCCTTTACTCTTCCAATTATGTTCTCCAAGCCATATCAGTTACCGATTAATATTACAATAATAATTCAGTTATATATATTAAATATCATTTTGTTTTTGTTCTCCGGTATATATAGTGACAAATCGGCCCAAATGCTTGATCTCTCTTCTAAAGAATTTGTATTTATTGGAATAAAAGGAAAGGAATAAAGGAGTAAAGGAAATGAAATTGAGGATATATGATCCTCAAGATAATGGGACTTCCTCCCGGTCAAGCAACTGGCCATTATGTATGTATATCAGTATAACGTCGAAAACAGCAACGAAAGCCAAGAAATAAAAATTAGAAATAAGTACATTTTTAAATCGCTAGCAAACCAACAAATTCAGTCAAAGATACAGGTTAAACCTATAGAACAATGACTAAGATCGATACATTGTTTTATTTGCCCGAGACACCGATTCTTTCCGAACGTCCTTTCGGAAAGAGCGTGGGGAACAAAATTTTGGTCTGACTTCCGAATTGTTCCGAGTCTACCCGATAATGGCGACATTGGCCTTCGTTACCATTGTGAGGTCACATACATTCGGGTTTTTTTTTCGGAAATTGTCGGCGCGTCATCGGTACTAAGTTTAAAAATGTATTTTCAATTTGATATAACATTTTAATTATAAGAAAAAAATAAAAATACTTTCGCAATAAAACATATATATGATCTTTCTATTTATGACAAAAAAAAAGGTTCAAAAGCCCAATTGCAAGAGAAATGGGAAAAATGCGCAGTTAGTAATGGCTCATACTTTGAAGAAACCATTTTTGTACCTTTCTCCCAAATTAAATGTGTTTTTTTTAAGAAAAAAAAAAGAATTATTCGTTAATATTTGATTTAGTGGCGGTTACGACACCTGGTAAATATTAATAATAATAATATTGTATGTAAAGTTAAATCATCCTACTTCTCGTAAGAGAATAATGGAAATTAATAAGTAACCATTACCCATAATATTGGTCGACAACATAGTATAATTCCTTGATATTTAAATTAAAATGACTCAAAACCATGTCGCAAATTCAAAAATAAAAATGACACACTTCTAAATATATCAGACTTATTTTTGTTCAGATACACGACGACAAATACCACATGAATTACCAAAATCACCTAAGTTTAAATAGAAAAAAAAATCGAACAATAGCAACTGAACCGAATGGTAAACAAATTCCCCGAAGGTAAAATTTAAATAATTACATTGAATCCATCGCTGTTTATCGCAATCGTCGGTCGACGAGAGAATTCTTCTCGATAGGTCATCGCGTCAACCGCCCGAAATGGCCTCAGCGACCGGTCTCGCTTTTATTCACACCTAATTTAATTTACGACCAGTTGTTTCAGTTTCGATCAGATTGTCGCGAGAAAATTATTGATGAACGCCCTCTACCGGACCGGAGGATCAGTCATCGTGACTTGTCCCTCTGTCATGGTTCACGGTTGTTGATTCATTAATTTCGTCGGGTTCGGATTTCAAATGTTGCGGCTGACGGAGATTAGACGATGCTAAATGAAATTTCGACAGATTTTTATCATCGTACGCTCTCCACCATGTTTTATTTTTGATTTATGTTCCCTATATGCACCGTCATCTTCAGCAGTACCGTTAATATCACTTACACTTATTTTGAATTATATTTCTGAAATTTTCAATGTATCAAATTCAAAATATTCTTGCAGGATACAAAAATATATATGCTAATCAGCTATCAAGAGTTTTCCAATAAGAATGTCGGAACTGTGTTCAGTTCCAATTTACCATGGAAATATATATATATATATATATATATATATATATATATATATATATATATATATATATATATATATATATATACTCGGTGAGACTAATGCGAAAGTGCATTGCAGCAACGCAAACGGGCATTTCAGGAGTTCAACCCTAAAAAATCCCCAGAAAGTCAACAGCTTTTTGACGTGACTAGAAAACAAACCGCAAAGGTTACCAGGTACACTAAGAGGAAGTACATGAAGGAACAACTAGACTATATAGAGGAGAATTTCCACAATTATAACACGAGAGACTTTTATAGGACTTAGGCAAGAGAAATCCGTGGATACACACCACAAAATCTTCGCTTCAGAAAGCGAAATGGGAGATTAGCGCTAACCAATCAGGAGAATTGTCAGGAGCTGGCACACTATTTCTCTGATCTCCTCAATTGCCCCGAATGCGACACATGATTTCCCAAGGAAAATTGTATCTATACCCACTCAGAATCATCACCACCAACACAGGAAGAAATACGCAAACTAAAGAATAACAGGACATCCGGTGAAGATGGTATCACCGCGGAACTATTGAAAAACTGCGGATCAAATTCACTGCAGAAAGAACAATTAAAACACAAAATTGGCGAGTACCAGGCAGGCTTTCGCCCTGATCGCTCATGCACTGAACAAATATTTAACTTACTGAAATTACTGAAATACAAAGCTATAATGAAGGTCCCAATCATCTGTACGTTCGTGGACTTGAAGAAAGCATGCTACTGCATCGACCGAAAATCTCTGTTCAACATCCTAGAAGAACAAGGACTCGACCCCATAACACTACGATTAATCAAGCAGACACTGACTGACACAATCTCTAAAGTGAAATTTATCGGAGAAATTTCCAAATCCCTCCTGATTAAAATCGGAGTACGCGAAGGAGATGGGTTATCCCCACTCTTCTTCAATCAGGTCCTGGACAAGTCATAAGGGAATGGGAAAAAGAACTGAAAAATCAAGGACACTGGAAACCAATACGACTTGGACGATCCAAAAACAACATAGAAATATCAGCCTAGCCTTCGCAGACGACCTAGCCATACTAGCAGACAATGAAAAAAGGGCAACCAAACAGATTAAAGTCCTCAAGGAATATTCCTGAAGACTTGCTTTCTTCCTACAAATTTCCTTTAAAAAAACCGAATTCTTCTTCTCAAAATTATATGTCTAAAATTTGAACACCAAATACGGCAAAATTAATAGGGTCACTCACTTCAAATATCTGGGCGAGATCCTCGAACCCACAGGAGAGAAGATAGCACAGAAGACTCGTTTACAGAAGATGAAGAGGGCATACGGCAAGACACACTACGATCGACACCCAAAATCATACGATACGGCATACGATCGACACCCGAAATGATGTAGAAACATTAACAGGACTTGGTGGGATAGGTTGAGATAAAATTTCACTGTGTAAAGATATCGTAAAGAGTTTATTATACCATTGGAAAACTAGAGGCCATACCAACGCATTTATAATAAACGTTTTTCGGTTTTTCAAAAGCCCAAAAAAAAATATATCCAGTATTGTGGACAAAAAATATATTTGTCGAATAAGTTGAGGCATCCTAAAAACTTGTTGAAAACGTGAGACAATGAAGTAAATACACCAAATATGTAATGTTTATGGAATATTTATTAATCATTTATTATCGTTTCTGTTTCTTCAATACCGAAATTGTTTCCGATAAAGTTAGAATTGCACTTTCATTGGTTTTCGCCCACGGTTTGTTTTTTGTTGGCAAGTGTAGTTGCTTGCTGGATCAATTTCAGTCAAAATCGAAAAGGGGCTTGACCCACGAGACATATATGTTGATGGTGTCTTAGATACTGCCACCTCTTCATAGTCAGCAATCTCTTCTGGAACATCACCAATCACAATACGATGCATCACCATCGAGACCTTTCCTTTTACTCGATACAGCTGCCTCATTTTCACCACTGACCAAGGCTTGTATAAAGTAGGATTTCACAAAAATTATTCGGCTCTCTCCAATAATGTATAATGGGACATCTTTTAAAACGAAAAAAGAGATGAAAAACAAACCTGTGGACATTTTTGGCAATAAAAACTTTCTTGCCATGTTTGGCAAGAAAGTTCTTTTATCGGCCTTCCATTACGTCGACAAAAAACTGTAAATAATAATAATGGTAAATACATAATAGATTAAATAATTATTTAAATAAAGTATTTATATTTTTCTTCCTCTTAAAAATTCCCTACCGGCTTTCCAGAAAAAGATGATAGAATTTAAATTCTAATCAGGTACAAGGGTTGCTATTTATGTATTCGGAATAATAAATAAAAACAAATATTTATCACTGAAACTGGTTTTATTCTTTTTCAGAATATCCTCCGTGATCATCTATACACTTTTGTATATATTTGAACCAATTTTCGTAGCAATTTTTCATTCCCTTTGAGGTATTTCCAAAACTTGCATCTTTAACGCATCAACCGCTTCTTGTGCCGTCAAAAATTGGTGACAGCGTAGTTTATTCTTCACGGCGGGAACAAAAAGGAATCATTGGGTGCCAAATCCTGATTGTACGGTGGATGTGCCAGCAATTCGATGGTTTTGAACGGTGAAATATTGACTTGTCCGATCTGATGTGCGAGAGCTCGCGTTGTCATGGCGAAGAATGATTCTGCGCCTAGAGATGAAATCTTCAAGTCACTAAGCAATATATAGTCAAGAGCACGTATATAGTCAAGAATGTCAAACTTTATGATGCATATCTCAGATGGTGCCTAGCGGCATCATTGTTGCCAATTCCGGATATATAAATAACAACCCTCGTTAAAAAAGTTAATCGGTCAAAAGGTGCAAAAAATATATCAGGACTAGTTCCACTCTGTACGTATCGTTTTACGCTCCACTCCGAAACTGTTTCAAGGCTTTCAATTAACCGAGAAGAAATCGTATCGAAAAAAAATAACTGCCAAAACACGAACAAAAAAGGTTTCCAATCACAATTATCTTATTAACAATATAAAATTCTTTATTGGGTTAGAAAATGAATTATGAAATGGGTGCATTTCTTACACGCCTCGTTAGTTTGCTTTTCAATAAATATTTTTGATGAGTCACTTGACGGGCCCGTCGAGGATCCGTCCCAAGGATTCTGACGAGTTATTTTGAATTGGTACTGTTTCTGAGTCAATAAGTTTATTCTTGAGACGTTTGTGGTATGTGAAGAAGTAAAATAAACATAGTAGGGTTCGAAATGTACAAAATGGCGTAATAATCCCAGGAGTGTCTGTGTAATTAGTTTCATTCAATGCAGTTTTACTATGATCAAAAAATAGGGTGACTTTAATATGAACTAAACTCTTATAGCAATTCTTTTATTTCTACCGATTTAAGTAAACTTAACCGTAAGAGGTAAACTTAAGAAAATCAAATTTAGCCAAACCATCTTAAACTTAAAAAATAACAAGTTGTATCGAATGTAAAGCACATGCATTTTAAATCAAAATACTCCTTACGTTTTGATTATGGTAATAAATTTTGAGAACAGGAAATTTAATCGAGAATACCCTCTGGGACAGAAAGAAGATGTACAAGGTGTGGCGGTTAATATATTTTTTTTCTTAAAAAGTACGTTTAATTTGGGAGAAAAGTAAATGGTTTACTTATGTATGATCTCACAACGAAAACAAATATCGATAAACAATTCAAGAAAGCATACGCCTCTCAACAACGCCACCAAAAACAAGAAAAACATTTCAAAACAATACCCCCCTACCCCTACAAATCAACTAATTAAGCAAAAGAATCGGGCCAGATGAGAATGGCAGAGAACAAGGGATCCTGCAACAAAAAATCTAGTTAATAACTTATCGCATCGCATTAAGCGAGAACTAGATACTCTTAGAATAATTGAATACCAAAAACGCATAAGTGATCTAGAGCCGCAAGATCCAGGATTGTGGAAATCTACTAAGAAAATCCTACGAAAATCGGAAAAAATCCCATCCCTTCTGGTTAATAATACATTACTACATAGCGATGAAGAGAAATGTACTGCTTTTGGTGATCACTTGGAAACACTGTTTGATCAACAGCATACACAACAGGCCTTAGCAAATTTGGTACAAAATGAAGTGAAAGCCCACAGACCACTAGCTGGTGTAGACATCAAACCTACATCGCCACAGGAGATAATGTCAGTTCACTTTTTAACTCTTGTCTAAAATTGGGATATTTTCCACAAACATGGAAGCACTCATACATTCTGCTTTTCCCAAAGCCAGGAAAAGATCACAAACTTATTTCAAGTTATAGGCCAATAAGCCTCCTATCTACAATGGCGAAACTCCTTGAAACAATTATATACGACAGATTACACCAAGCGATTGTCAACGAGAACATAATTCCAGCCTTTCAATTTGGTTTTAAACAAGGGCATTCTACATGTCATCAACTCCAACGCGTAACAGAAACTATAGCAGAGGGGTTTGAGAACAAGGAGTACACTCACTACAGCCTTTGATAGCGTATGGCATGACGGATTCCTTCCAAACATCCATACACAACGCAACATCAACTATTAGAAAAATTAAAACCGGCGTGCCACAGGGGAGTATACTTGGCCCAATTCTTTTTAACCTATATACACACGACATACCAGAAACAGAAGCCTCTCTTCTAATGTTTGCAGATGACACAACTATTCTAATCAAGGAACAGAATCTTGAACTTGGGGTAACCAAACTTCAAGAAGCTACAAATACCATTGTAAAATGGCTTAATAAATGGAATTTAAAAATCAATACAGATAAGTGCGCAGCAAAAATTTTTACTTTAAGAAGAATCAATAACCCTCCGATTATTCACATAAATCAACACCCAGTCGGTTGGAAAACAAACGAAGAATATGTTAAATATCTGGGTGTACACATGGATACCAGATTAACGTGGAGAATACACACAATTCGCAAACTCAACGAAGGGTATGCCAGACTCTCTCAACTCTACCCGCTTATCAACAGGAGATCCTCATTAAAAACAGAATGTACCTTATTGCTATACAAATCACTAATTCGGCCTTTAATCCTTTATGCATGCGTTATCTGGGGCAACGCATCGCCTAACAATGTACATAAAATGTAGGTTCTTCAAAACAAAATATTACGAATAGCTATGAATGTCGAATGATACGTAACTAATCGACAACTGTCCCAAGAACTCGGTCTACTTACAGTGTCAGAGTATATTAAAAAACGAACGATCATCTTTCATCAAAGGGTAGATCAATCTCCCAGCACTGAACATTATCAACTAGGACGCAGAAACATACATACAAGACTGAAAAGGAAACTACCTCAAGATATGTATTTAGAATAGATTTGTTATGTTAATGTTAAAACTTTTATTACAACACTGTTTTGTAGAACAATTGTAATTGTTGAGCAGACATTTCCATAGATAAAAAAAAAACTTATGTATGAGTATGCACCATCGCTAGCTGCACACTTTTTCCATCTCTCTGGCAATTTGTAGATGCCGTTCCAGAAAAACAGTATAGTCCGTTTCAAGATATTTTGTTGCCCTTCTGCAAAATGTTAATTGCCCTAATAAATCTCAATAAAAATATTCCTGGTTTCTTAAAAGGCGCCAGCGCTGGAGTGGTTTAACTTCTGAATAATTTTGGGAAAATTGTTAAATTATGGTTAAATTATAATTATGTATAACTAAAACCTTTGGTTTGTGTATTTTGAATTTATTAGTTCAATAAAAACAAATAAATAAATTTATCTATTAATTAAATTTAATTATACATTAAATTCGGTTTTCTCTCAGTATCACTTTGATTTACATTAATAATAAGTGGTTCTATATTATTAGTAAATGATACATATGAATCTTCTATTTTAATAACATTGTTAATCGAATTTATCCAACTTTCTTTGAGAATACTATGTACAATCTTCCTAATTAATGTTGCAGCACTTGCACTTAGAGTCGGAGAAATGTTTTAATCTCTAACATTGGATTTTACTTGATACCACATATGCTCAATTCGATTAAAAATACAATAATATGGGGGAAGGCGTAAAGCCGTATGTCCCATATCGGCAGCAATGGTATCATATACATATTCCTTTTTAATATTAAATGTCTTTAATATTTCTAGAAGATCACACTTTTTATATGTATTTTCGAAGTATACATCTTTTTTTAACATATAATTCTGAATTTCCAATTTAGTGTTATTTGCATTAGGAACATTATTTTTTTGGCAGTTATAATAACTAGCATTGTCCATTACAATTACGCTTTCCTTAGGCACATTCGGCAAAAGACTATTTATAAATCAATCTTCAAAAAGTTTTACTGTGGGGTCGTTGTTACCGTAATCGTAAACAATTTAGAACCCATCCATCCTTCTAACCATCATGTAAAATTGTAATGTTTTTTCCCTTGTTCGATGAGGCTTCGGTTTAACATTTTCTTGATGTATCTACACAGCCTTTTGCTGACGTGTCATGTATATCGAACTATGTTTCATCAAGGTAGATAAAGGGAGTTTTAGTATTAAACTCAAAGCGATTTCCCACTAAACACCGAAACATTTTGTTTAAAGTTCTCGACGCACGTTTCGCTAACCATGTTACCATCATCAGGAGATGCTTTAATCTATTTCTAAAACTAAACTAGGTTAACATGTAGAGTTCTCATATAAATAGAACATAGTTTAGTTTTAAAATTAGAATAAATCATCTCCTGATGATGGTAACATGTTTAGCGAAACGTGCGTCGAGAATTTAAAAAAAAAGTGTTTCGGTGTTTAGTGGCAAATCTCTTTCAGTTTAGTGTTTCACACCGAAGGTTCCGATAGAAAAATTGCGAGTTTAAGTAGTCAAACCGCCATCGTCGCAATCGTTCTGATTCCATTAATATTTGTCTTTTATTAATGGTCCGATATGCAAAACCCATTTGAGATAATATTCTTCGGAGGCTAGTTCTGCTGCAAAGAATGTTGGTTTCATCTTTCCTTAATCGCTGTTACTATGAATTCAATGTGGGCACAGTTTCCTCTTTATTCATAGCGTACATTTTTGCTTCGAATTAAGTCTTCTTCGTTTTCGTCAACACATTTGCTTTTGCCAGAAATACTACGGACTTTTTTGGCTTTAATTGGCTTCGTCACAATATCTTTAACTGTAGACAACGGAGTTTTCGTTAATGAAGATGTTTCTGCTGCGGCTGCATTTACATTATGCTTCCTAACAATAAAGAAGCGCACACATTTTTAACAATTCGCTTAGCATCGGGCATCAATATCTTGCCAAGAACGCCACATTTTTAGCACGTTTGGAATAACACAAAATACAATCGAAATTGTAGAACTGCACTGTTTAAGAAAATTAATGCGAACTGAACTAAAATATTTCGAAACTACTACACCAGGTATAAAATTAGTTTTTTCTTTTTACCTGTTATTCCTTGCAACTTTGCCGGGTTTCGTTACGGCAGGGGTTGTTCAGATTCGTCAAATTAAATCATCTCCTGATGATGCTAACGCGAAACGTGCATCGAGATGTTTCAAAAATTGATTTGGTGTTTACTGGTAGATCTCTTCGAGTTTAGTGTTTCACACCAAAGGTTTCAATAGAAGAATTGATCATCTGTCTGTTGTTCAGCTGATGGTCGTATCGATTTGCCTGCCTTCGGATCTTTCCGATGGCATGTAGACGATCACAAATAGTTCGGCGAGCAACATTTAATCTCTCTACCATTTATTGTTAAATTGGCATATCGTCTTTTTTCAACAGTGCTTGCAATTAGGCATCTTGAAGTTTTTTTGGTTTCGATTCATCTTCCACAACTTTGTTTTACGTTGGAATATTGTGACTGTAAGTTTCCGTAAGTATACGACGGCTTTCACTCGCGTTTCTCTTTTGACTGAGCAAGAAAAGCAGTTCGTATTGCAAATGCTTTTTATTTGGCTCGACATTCAACATGTTTACCACAAGAAAAAAAATATCACGCTAACTCGAAATCGTTTAAATATCAATAACGTTTTAAAAGCTACTGTCGTAGCAATAAAATTACATAAGACAGTAGACTGTGAACTGACCCTTGTTTCCAGCACCATCTCTTAAAAAAAGAAGAATTATTAACATAAAAACAGTTCGCACAAGAACTGGATTGAATTTATCAGAAAAATCAACAAACAGTATGCTTAAGAAGAAGAATATGAAGAAGGGAAAATTGAAATAAAGAGGCAAATTAACCTAATAGAGCATAGCAATATCAAAATACACTTTCAAATAAAAATTTGATGACGCTATTGTTCTTGTGTTAAATGGTGAATACTTTCTAGACAACTCTATAGTTTGGCGAATTGTTCCAACAGGGTTTAGGACATAGGTCATAAATCCATTAGATTTCGCAGCGTGAAATCTTTATTTTTGAAATGACGGACTACAGTTTATGAATACAATCTCATTACTGGTAGAAATAACATTCCAGGAGGGGGAGGAAAGTTTAATGAAACTTAAAAGCAATAATGCTTCCAGGATAAACAACATTCATTCTAATATATAACTAGTATAATTGATAATTTGAAAGAGGAGTCTTCAGAAGAGTTTTTTGGTACAGTAAATCATAATGGCAATTGGAGAATCAAGTATAACTTTGAACCCAAGCAATTCTAGAAAGATCTGGATATTGTAGGCTATGTGAGGATTAAACTACGCAGATGTGTGGGACACGTAACGAGAATGCTGAAAAGCCGAATAGCAAAGAGAGTCATGGAGGGAGAAATAGGGGGAGATCTCAGAACTGCAGTTGCAGAACAATGTAAGAGGAGATGCTGTGAAACTACTGCTCATCAAAAACTGGCAAGGGGCTGATCGATTAGGAGAAAGACAATGGTTGAAGAAGGCCAGTGCTTACTGACGGGGCTGCAGCACCACAAAAAATAATTATTGCATCATCGAGCGTTAATATTTTAAATTTTCAGATCATCTCCGGTAACGATCTAACCGCGTTATAAAAACTAAAAAAAACACTGTTCTAAAAGCCTACTTATTAACCTAAAACAATGTTTGTTTGAACTTTATGCTCCGAAAAAAAAATTAATTACAACCATTGAGAAGACGTGATGAATTTAGAAAATTAATTACCGCAGAGCGGGAACAATGCTTGGTCTCTGGTAAAAATAAACCTGACACCAACTAAAACAAAAAGCGTGTCAAACATTGTTCGTAAAATTTAGGTGGTTCTTGAGTAGAAAAAAATTAAGAAGGCTGGATGAAATTCATATGAAAAAGTTTTGGGAGGAATATTTTGAATAGGTGTGTATAAAAGTCACTGGAATGTAAACCGGTTTGTCCGGAAAGTTGTACGCGTTTTTTAAGGGAAAGAAAAACGCTAATAGTTTATGGAACTATTTATTTAGCCCATTGTGTAACGTCCAATAATTTTTTTGCCAAAATTAACATTTTTATTGGCAAAAAAATTGAACAATTTATTTTTCGCACTCTTTCTTCGTTTAAAAGATTTTGCATTAAAACTATTTTGTAAGGAGTGGAATAGATAATTGCCTGAGAATGTGATGCCCGGTCAGCAAGGTGGATGGGGCAAAATATTCAAAATGAAGTTGAATAACCCAGGTCGACGTGATTTTTGTAAAATTGATGATAATGCCCTTTTTGATTTTTATTTAGATATTTATTAAAGCACCTTTCACAGCAATGGCCTAGAACGTTCCATTTTCAAGTACCTGCTTCTCCGTAAAATCATGGAATTATTAAAATTATTGGTACCAGACTTTGGAGTGTACAATGTGGGAATTACCACCATAAAGGGTGTTTTTCCACAGTATTCTACGTACATTTAAGGGCAGGTTTATTGTACTCTTTTATTTAGTTTGTTTCTGTCTCGTTTACAGTATAGTCAAGTGTTTAAATCGATTTTATATAAATATAATAAGGATAAGGATAAGTTTTGTTATGTATGCGAACGATTTATTTTAAAGTCAAACTAGATTTATACCCGAGGAAGTCAAAACAACCGATCTTTTATATTTTATGTACCAAATTGGAGATCAAGATAAAAGTGGGGTTTTTCATGTTTGCTGAGTGTTGTCACGTAAATTTAGTGCAGTGGATACATTGTACTGTTTGATGTTCCTATAGTATGGAGAGACCCTACTGGTCATGTAAGTGATTGCTACTTTTGTATCACTAAAACAGAAGGGAGTTCAAAAAACCAAAGGAATAATATACCTCACTTAATAACTTGGAGAAAATAAATGATTTGGTACGTGACCTTGAATTCTCAAGACAAAAATTGAAAATTGTAGGTTCCATACAACAGTGGAACCTATTAAATAAAAATGCAAGTGTTTTACTTTGCCGAAAACGGAATGTAACATTAGTATCACTAGGTGACCGTAGTGATATTGATTGTTTAATGAATGAGCTTAATATTGAACATGTACCATCCGAGTGGCGTATTTTTATAGATTCGCCGAAATATTGCCTAAAAGCAATCCTGCTTCATAATAGACCCAAAACCCATTTAGTAACCATACTAAATCGCGTTAAATATGAACAGTATATTTCCATTTATCATGTTTTTTTTTTTTAGTTATTAAAGAAAAATATTTACTTCTTTGAAGGCAAATTTGATTTTTTCACCTTTCATATAAACATATATTTGGAGTCATCGTTTCTCTATTGACAATAATCTTGGTTGGGGTTTTTATTAATTAGTGCGATGGTGAGTTGATAAATGACCGAGTGACAAATTGAATGGTTCGCGAAAGGAATTAAAAACAGATCGCTTAACGCGATTCGCGCCTTTATTGTAATTAGTAATGTAATGGGCGATTGTCGCACGCGACCTCTGTTGAAATTTAAATTAATTACCAGTCGCCTTTATCGGATATCTTCTGTTCGACAGTTTTCGCATTTGATTCATCACCAGTCAATTGTGGTGTCTTGGGATTAAACATGTTTAAAAATCTATGTTTTATTATTTTATATTTTCAGTTAATATGAATTATTATTATACCGCTTTAAAACATTTTTCGGTGTTGTCCTGGGTTCGGTGTTGCCTGGATGTTTTTCTATGTTCCCAATCCAGTTTTTATAGATTTCTACCGCTTATTGCTTTTATAACGCCTTGTTTCTGTTATTGTATCATTTCTGATCATATATTTTCAGGATATCCTATGTGATCTTTGTACTGCATCCAACTCAAAAACTTTTTTTTCAATATTTTCCTGTGGTTCTCCAATTTTCGCCTCCATATAGCAGGCTGCTTTTTAATTATTGTTTATATATATTAAACTACCTGACCCGACAGATGTTGTCCTGTCCAAATTTCAATAAATTTGTTTGTGATCGTTTTGTGAAACTATCTATGAAACTGAAGTGAAACTGACTATCGTCAGTTATGATCGAGAGTGCTTACCAAAATTATGATTTTTGAAGTTTGTCCGAATTTTCCGACTTTGTAGTTTCCGAATTTGACTCCTTTCTAATTGTCTCGATTTCTTTTTCTGGCAACTTTTCTAAGACCATAACGAACAAAACAAAAAAATAGAAATACGCATATCCATTGTTCGAATCATGAGTTAAGGCCTTGAGTTTGTACAAAAATCCCATCATTCAGTCAAATCGATCCAGGCGTTCTTTATTTATACAGATACCCTGTTTTTTGTTGTACACTTATTTCATAAGAGTCCGAGAATTGAATCAGGATGTCGCCTATTTCTTTGTAGTTATTATCTTTTTCTGTTTCGTTGTTGTCTGTTTCAGAGGTGTCAAGTATTACTCTTATGTTGTTGCAATTGTGGCAGTGTGTTATTGTTATATTCTGTTTCAATAACGCGACTGAGTACTACATCGACACAAAGGTATATTATCTTTTGGATATTAACTTCTGAAAAAAGCTAAGTATTCCGTGGATTAATTCGGGTTTCACGTAAAAATTGCCCATTCCTTCAGTCACTATCAAAACGTCAGCCAGTTTAGCCCGAGATCGGTTTCTGGCCTTAACTCGTTATCAGTCGGGTTCAAGCCGAATGTTGGAAAAGCAGCTGAAGCCATGGCCAACGCTATGACCATATACATCGTCCATGTCGGATGTAGGCTGCAATACAGTGCAGCTTACGCCATCCTGCGGTGAACATCCGCACCGTTCGAAACCGTCCTTGACCAGCCCAGATCCTGTTTAGAAACCAGGTATGCATATGAAGTTGTACAGTGGACCCATGGAGAATATTAAAAATATTTAAAAACAAGGAGAATTCAACCCGTGTTTGACTGACCGGTTTCTGACCTTTCTGGCATTCATCAGGCAAAGCAATTACAAAAGTTATTGCATTTCTGAAAAGTTTTAGTAACCTTTCGATGAATTTCAAGCCGATACAACATTTAGCTGTGCTTTTACAGACGTCGAAAGCACATAAGTTTAAAATTTTTGCTTTGTTGAAACAAGTAAATTTCTTATGTCAATTAAATATGACTTTTTGCGTCCAAATCCATCGCTTAAACTGAAGAAAAGTTGAAAAAGCATTATAGAGGATCTGTTCCTTTACATTTCGTTATTCATGAACGGTTCACTGAGTTTCGATATGGTGGAACCAGCATGAGTGACGCTCGACACTCAGGTCATCCCGTTGAGGTTACTAATGCGGAAATTGTCAAGAAAATCCATGATATCATTTTAGCCGATCGCATGGTGAA